>RDRW01000295.1:0-107781 GCA_007896445.1 Puccinia hordei
CCATGTCTTCAATAGTTGTCTGGAATATTAAGCTTCCAATTGTGCATAAAGGAATCCATATTTTCTTTTGGGATTCATCCATGAATGGAAAAAACACAAATGGGGCCAACTGTACTATGGTTCTGAAGGCCTTCCCTACAAAACTTTTCCAGTGGGTAATCATGTAGTTTCCTTGGATTGGAGGGATGTTGAGGCCATTCAAGTTAACTGAGTTGAACAGGGCCTCCATCTTGGAAAGGTCTTTCTGTTTTTCCATGAAGTCTCTTACCAAATACTTGACAATTCCAAGGGAGAAGACATGTAAAATTTCCACAGGCGTGTCTTGGCATCCATCAAACTCTAACAGAGTTGGTAAATACATTGCAAACGTCCGTGAGGTTCAGCTTTTTCAATGGCCTCTATTCTTTGTGCCGGTCATGAGGATTATTGCGTCTCAATTCAATCAATTTATCTTGAAGTTTGTCAACAATCAAACTCATTCATGTGTTTGTCATATTCTGCCTTGGATTTTGTTTTGAGTACATTCCATGCATCATTTGTCTTCTGAACAGTTTGATACCACCTCCGTGGGGCTGGTAAGCTTTTTATCCCAAAGAATCGATAAATGTAATCCAAACACTCCTTTCTTTCTTTCTTTAACTTCATCAACCCTCAAATGGGCGCATTTGGCATGGATTCTTGCAGTTCCCTGGAATGGGTGTATTTTGTCACCTCTGCAGCCATTGGGGAGTCGCCCAGATAGCAAAGCACCATACTCATGATCAAAACTTTCATCTCTTGCAGAGTGGCATCATAGGCAAAGGTACCTTCAATTGTCAAAGAGCTATTTCACGCAATATCAGTGAAACAGGCAATACTTTGGGATTTTGGTCAAGATAGAATGGACTTACTTCATCAGCTCTTGGACAACTGACTCTCCCAATTCCAGAGGCCCAGCAACAAGTAGTGTGAAACAAAATGGCAGTTGTACGCCCATGTTGATATGTGAATGGGGGAAGACAACTAAGAGTGAAATAATAGGAAACATGTTTATTCCATCTCTTAGATTGTTTCCTGAGGTAATCATCTGATTATAGTGTAATAGGCACATGTCGATCGGATCACCTTGCCTTTTGCCTTATTCCTCCAGGGGTTAGGTACAGGAATGGAAGAATGGTGGCCATATTCATCAACTTCAATAATACAATGGTTGATTTGTTTTATGAATTTATTTCCATCAATATCTGGCATTTCTGAATAGATCAGGTCAAATTGGCCACACAAATGGTATGAAGTTCTGGTGAATTGTAACCAATAAGACTGGGTACCATTATGGCCAGATTGGGTGTGCCATATTGAAATGCCTGACTGGGGGCATCATTCAACTTTGGTGTTATACATTTGGCATGTAATTTTTTTCTACCTTGAAGAAGAATATTGGTACTACAATGTTCTGTCCAGGTCCCTTTAGTGTGATGGGTTCAAAGATGTAATAGTGTTTTTTCCCATTTTCAACCATCTGGACTCTACCATGGCGGGATAAACCTTCACGCCATTTCTGACTTTGACTCAGGGAATGAATGTTCTTCCCATATGTCCATGTGGATAGAACTCTAGATGTTTACTGACATAAGGATTTCCCACCTCCTGAGAGGAAAACAAAATACATCTTTCATCAATTATAGTGGGGCCTATGGAATTGATTAAAAGATCAGGTAGGCACTAGTGACTCACATGACTGATGATATCTTTCAAGCTAAGTGAATAACACTTGTTATTCAAGACTGATAGATTTTCCATGATATTTGTTCAGCATCTTTTGTATTTTTCTCCCTTCTCCTCCTGATTGTTTCCCAGTGTGGAATATTCACCTGACAGAGCTGAAGTAACAAGCGGATTGGTGATACATGGCTCGTGACATTATATGATGCAAGTGGCCAAGCATCAGTGCCGCAATGAGGTACTATCAATGAGGAGGATGTCAGAGATATTCCCAGAAACATCAATAAACATTGAACAAAGATATCATGTCTGTGATTATGGATGGAGAATATGATCCAAATGAGATAAATGACATACCATTTTTTCTGGAAATGGATACCATTGGGCACTTGGCTCCAATTCCTCTTCAATTTCTGGTATGTCCTCATCACCTGGTAAATTGAAGTTTTCAGGCACCACAGATTGAAAGGCCAATGATAAGGGATCATCCATCAACCACTGATCCCAGTTCAATCTTATTTCTGAGCTATCATCAGAGTTGCCTTCTGATCCACCAAACCCAAATCCTGATTTGTCATTCATGTCCATGGGATCAAGTAATCCTGAGGACTTGGTAATTCATGATGAGCTGGCTCAAGATGAAGGTCTAATGATTCCTCCAGGCTTGGCTCATTCTGAATTCCTGATGATTCATCCAGGTAAAGCCTGCTTGTGGCTCCAGGTGAAAATCTTGATGATTCATCCAGGTAAATCCTGCTTGTGGCTCCAGGTGAACATCTTGATAAATGAGCAGACCCCTGTGAAACATTTCCAGACCTAATTGGATCCTTTTCCAAGGAGGCTTTCATCTGTTTATGACCAGGTTGATCAATTGCTTAGGTATTCTATTTAGTTATACTGATCCAAGGATTAGGTATTCTAATTAGTTATAATGTTCAAAGTAATAATCAGATTTGTCAGGCAATATTTGTAGACAACCAAATCAAAAGGAGGGAATGAGGGCTTTATAACCCCCTGAGGGCAAGAGCTACTTGGCCTTGTGTTTGCCTTGCTTGTGTGTTCAAACACTTAAAAAGTTGGGTTTTTGTTCAAATGTGTAATCAAACGCTTAAAATACTTGCTTGTTTGATGAAACACGTAACATACTCATTTACATACATACAATTGCCCTTATTTGTCTCACTTAGAACAATGAAATAAAACATTTGGACAAGATTTGGATTGCCATTTTGGAATCAAGTTTCAGATTGCTTTTTTGGTTTCACACCAAAGTATCTGTTGTATCATGGATAAATTTCACTGTGTGCTTATTACAATTCACACACAGGGGGGAAGATTCACCTGAAACTTCCTGTCACTGTATAATGACAGTGCACACTTTTCTGTGCAGTATTTCACATACAGGTGAAATATGCTGTAGGGCCCCTGTGACAGTGCACTGTCACAGGGGCCAGAGCTCTTTCAGCCTGCCGCACAGGCCACGCCTGTGACATTGCAATGTCACAGGCACCACATCCCTTTCAGCCCGCGCGGGCCACACTCAGGTGAAAGTTTCACTTGCTATGTGACAGTGCACTGTGACAGGCAGCAGGTGAACTTCCAGCCCGGGCCGGAGATATCCAAGTCCGGCTTGCATCCCACCTCCAATCAACAACCACCCCCTCCAATCAACAACCACCCCCTCCAATCGACAACCACCCCCGCCATCAAAACATTGTAAGTCCCCTCCCTTCACCAATATATCAGTCAAACAAACCAACTAACCTTTTTTTCTCCTACCAGATCTATCGAGCCTACCCTGAAAACGAGACGTGTCGGACAACCGATCTCGAAGACCCCCTTTTCTTGCGCCGTATGAACCACGATCACCATCACGTAAGCATTTCCCCTTCTCAAATCACATCGTCATCCGTTACTAACCATCTGTGACATGTTTTGAAGAAAACATGTCGCAGATTCCCAATTATCACCCCAGCGGCCCCGCTTACAGCTACGCAAACGATGCCGTGATCGCTTCCTCCACCCCACCAATCCCTTGCTCTAACCCTCCGGCCCCTTCCTCTAACCCTCCGGTCCCATCCTCTAACACACTGGTCCCATCCTCTAACCCCCATTCCTCTCATCACCCCCTCCAATTTCAGATCGGCACCCGCCTCGCCAACTCGGATGGTCTGCCACTCCTAGAACCTACAGCCCCCATATACCCGGCCCGATCCGCAATAACCTTCCACACCAAGAAGGGCTGCAGCCACAGGAGGCGAGCACCCAAGGTGAGGTAAGGCTTGAACCCCCTTCGGCCCGCGAGGGGAACATCGGACCAGTTTGAAACCCCCCTACAAACCGCCTGCCCCCCTCCCCCTCACTTTATCATACCCCAGCCCGCCGCCAAACATTGTTACTCGCAGGCAACGCCGAACATGATTTATCAGAGGCAACAGACCGATCTGACACCAACTCCAGCCTCCCCCCAGCCGACACTCGTCAATATCTTCTTGATCCGACCGCCGCCTCACCCCTAGCTCGATCCAATCCATTCAAGCTTGACTCCAGGCAATGGGAGACCGATTCCGACTCAGTGATGAGACTCTTTGGTGGGCTCAAGGATTATTGGATGTAAGATTCATTCAAATTTCCAGGCCTTATTGCCAGATATTCCATATTAGCTGACCCTTTTCTTTTTTTCTCTCCCAGATGCCTGAAGAGGAGTTGAGGCTGATGACTATCCTCATCAGCCTCAACACTCAGATGACCAGAGAAGTGGTCCCCAATCCCGACCTGCAATCGTCGATCGGGAGGGAATTATTCCCTCCCACGTTTCGAATGTTTGTTCGCAACAAAGTGCGCGAGGTCTTACTACGACCGGATATCGAGGCCTATGGACGACGATCAGCCAAGAAGCGCATTGCCGAGCGAACCCCATTCATCATTGTCAAGGTAAGCAATGATTTCTCCAGCTCATCCTCTGATGCATGCTCACTTGCCATCTTTTTCAGGGCCTTATTGAACAGACTCCCGCGGCCTTTAAGGCCGCAAACATGCCAGAGAATTACTCTCAAGACCCAGGATACAAGGCCGAACTCGATCGGCACATTGCTACCGTCCTTAAGGGCGAGAAGAACATATTTTCCAACCTCATCCGGATCGGCCTTGCCGGCGAGTCCCCCCCATTCCCGCCGCCCAAACTAGACAGACTGGTGTCTGATGCCTACATCAACATGGATCAACGCTTCAAGGACGTCACCCCAAGTCAAATCCTAACCGGCTCGCGAATTACCCCACCACGCCGGGCCCGGCTGGCTTACCTTAGGGCCATGTTCAACATTAACCGAATCAACCAAATTGCAAACCCGACCGCCAAGCTCCCATGTGCATGGGAGGATATCGACAAGGATCTTGAGGTGCATCGGCACCAATCAAGGGTTCACAACACCGGCTTTGGCCACCTTGTTCTCAAGCTCGATGCCCGCCTTTGGGACGGCACTACTACAGTTGACAACTGGAGTGATCAAGATCAACAGCTCCCTAGCGACGTCGACGTTGTAGCCCGTATGGGGCTGGAGAATCAATGTGACTCCCACACCGAGGAGGATTTATTTTGAGGTAGTCATTTCCCTTCCCTGTCTATGCCACCTGCTCCATGTATTCCTTTCACTCTCTTGCGCTACCTTCCCTCCCTTCTCCCTTCCTCTCTCCTTCCATTCTGATCCCTGGGCTTCCTTCCCTCACTTTCCCCTCGATTCCTTTTTTCTAGTCAAATTGTAAATAGCTCATATACACCTATACACGCAATGCTACCAACCCAAGTGGGTTTGGCCCCAAACCCACTAGCCCTTGAGTGAGCTGATGAGGATGTGGAGCCATCGGGAGCTCAATGGCTTCGTTCTCGAGGCGTGCCAAGCCGGGCGGCCGGAATGTTTTTAAACGGCCCCGGGCGGCCACAATGTTTTTAAACGGCCTGACAACGGCTTTATGCGTCTTGAAGTTGGCTCTAGGCCAATTCCACTTCGTGCTCAAGTCATCTCCAAGGCGGACTGGCATCCGCCTTGGAGACGACTAGGGTCGGGTAACGTTTGCAAGACACCATTGAGGCGCCTTGCAAACCATAAGTGAATTGAATCTTAATTTGGTTTGGTCGTCTCAAAGGCGGACTGGGATCCGCCTTGGAGACGACTTGTGCCGGAAGGCGTTTGCAAGGCGACTTCAAGGCGCCTTGAAAACTCCTGATTCAATTGAATCACAAGACGCCTTGAAGTCGTAAACTTCTGCTGACAGGTGCATTGAATTGAAAAAAGACGCCCTCAAGTCGTCAAAAAAAGACGACTCGAAGGCGTCTGAATGCGTCCAAGGAGTAACGAGCTCGGTAAGGTAAGATCCCTCCTTTCCCACGATGCCATCCTCGATCCCCCCCCTACAGCCCCGCTTACCGGCCGACTTGGAGAGTCCCCGAGGGTGGGGACGCTCGGTTAGCCAGCTGCAGAGCCCCCCTACCAAGTCACGAGGGCGTGGTTTCTCGGTAGGGTAACCATTGCACTCGCTAACCTCTCCGCAGTTGCGGAAAAGTTAGCGAGACGAGGGTGGATGCTCTTACTAGCCAGTTCCCTCATCTTAGAGCGCCTATTCACCACTGAGTCTCTGCATCCTGAAGAGCCCCGCTTCACCGTACAGCACCTTTCACAAACTGGGACATCCCAACCAGAACTGCCACCAGAAAAATTGGCTATTGGGATTACATATCCTACATATGGCTGCCTTGTATTTACACTTCATCCGTTGAAATGGACCAGTTCTGAGCTGAAATAGTTAGTGTATGCTCTGCAAACAAGAGATCAAAATTTCAGCAAAAAAAACAAAAGCAAAAAGGTGAATTGGTTGAGGCCTTCCAATTGAGGCCTTTTCTTTCTTGTTTGTCCATTCTCTAAAACTGAATTAAGTTTGTTTCTTTTAGTATGGATGTTTTGAAGCTTTGAAGTAGTCAATGGAACTGTTGGATTGGTCTACACAAATTTAGAAGAAAGACCAATTGTTGATTCCACTATTATCTGTTTGAACTTTCAAAAAATTTTGGGATTTCTTCTCTATTTTTGATACCATGAAATTTGACTTTTTGCCTCAGATTGTACTGTTTTCAGTCTTTCTTTTTCTCATACCAAAAGGTTGAAGCATCAACATATGCTACATTTGTACATGCCTAGACTGCACCCTGGAAAAATTAATCTAGATCCACACATAAGTTCAGTTTCCCTAATTTTTGCATGGATATAGGGTAAGTGATCCAAAACTGGCTGCATGCCTAATGGTGAAATTTGAAGGAGATTTTTCTGCAGTGAACTAATGATTCATTTCCTCTCCTGTATAAAAAAAAAGGTTAAGTAATCTAAGTGTTAGGATTTAAGGTCAAGAGGTCATGCAAGAGAGAAGGGCTGTTTGAGGAACAGGGGGAACAGGGCCAAGGAGCATGTTTAGAGTGAAAAAGGCTCAGACTTGATTTTTTTTTATTTCTTCTGGAAAACAACCTAGATAGATTAAGTATTCTAGTACAAGAGTGGCCAAAAAGTGGTTGAGCTAAACAAACAATGAAAACATATACTGATAATACTTATAAGCATATATAGTGATAGGTAAGTGACACCAGTGGAACACTAGAGGGAAATAAAACAGACAGAGTGAAATAAATGAAACTTCCCCAGACTAGCAGAGTGATTTAACACAACAAAATTTGAGTGAAAATTAATAATAAAACTACTTTGAATGTAGAGTGACAGGGATCTAACAATACTGATAAGGGGGGGGGGGGTTGATCAAGAGATGTGATGATGAGTTTGTGAGCGGAAGGAAGGCCTGGAATTCTGACAGTAAGTTTACAATGGCTTAATCTTCAAGAAAGAAGAACAAGCATAAAATAGGTATTAAAAAGTATTGTCATAAAAGCTGAGAGACAATAACCTTATTTGCATAAATATAAAAATAATCAAATTATGCTAATAAGAAAGAAATTACCTTTAAGTGTGTGGTAATTTCCCAGTATTGTTCCATTGAATTCATTGGCCCATAATGTGATTGGTTATACATGCATGTCATGAGGTCATGGGGACATAAAAAATACTGTGCTCAATTTAATACAATTCCCATTGCATCATAGTACATTTGAATTGTAATACATTAGAGCAAATATACAAAAGCATTCTAGAAGCGTCTCCTGAAGACCTCTAGAATATAAAAGGAGGCCATTTCATGGCCTATTATTTGATCCTCAGCATATTCACCCAGTAAAACATTAGTAAGTACCCTGAATATTCTCCTCCTACTTTGAGAGTAGTGTTATCCCTTTATTATCCAACCCAAATTATGTAATGGAATATTTATTAAGTTACCTCAGAACCTCCCCATCTTAGAACTTGAAATATTCCTTAAAAAAAAGTTGCTGCAAGACTACCACCTCTGACAGTAATCAGCTTAAGTGCTTGCCAGCTTCTCAGCAACAATTTATGTTGTTACACAAGGGAAAAGCCCCCAAATTTGGGGACTCAAGGTGAATTTTATTTAGAGTGGGTGTTTTTTTTGGGAGGGGGACAACTACCAAAAAGAATTATGGTGTAATTACATAAATTTCAATTGAAAAACCCAGATGACACAAAAATGGAAGAAGAATAAAAGAAAAAGGAAAAGGAAAAGAAAAAGAAAAAGCAAAAGAAAAAGCAAAAGAAAAAGACAAAGAAAAAGAAAAAGAAAAAGAAAAAGAAAAAGAAAAAGAAAAAGAAAAGAAAAAAAAAAAAAAAGAAAAAGAAAAAGAAAAAGAAAAAGAAAAAGAAAAAGAAAAAGAAAAAGAAAAAGAAAAAGAAAAAGAAAAAGAAAAGAAAAAGAAAAAGAAAAAGAAAAAGAAAAAGAAAAAGAAAAGAAAAAAAAAAGAAAAAGAAAAAGAAAAAGAAAAAGAAAAAGAAAAAGAAAAAGAAAAAGAAAAAAAAAGAAAAAGAAAAAGAAAAAAAAAAGAAAAAGAAAAGAAAAAAAGAAAAGAAAAAAAAAAAAAGAAAAAGAAAAAGAAAAAAAGAAAAAGAAAAAAAAAAAGAAAAATAAAAATAAAAAAAAAAAAAAAAAACTAAAATAAAAATAAAAATAAAAATAAAAAATAAAAATAAAAATAAAATAAAAATAAAAATAAAAATAAAAATAAAAATAAAAATAAAAATAAAAATAAAAATAAAATAAAAATAAAAATAAAAATAAAAATAAAAATAAAATAAAAATAAAAATAAAAATAAAAATAAAAATAAAAATAAACCTAAAAATAAAAATCCCCCAAAAATAAAAATAAAAATAAAAATAAAAATAAAATAAACCTCCCCATATAAAAATAAAATAAAAATAAAAATAAAAATAAAAATAAAATAAAAAAAAATAAAAAAAAAGGAAAGGAAAAGGAAAAGGAAAAGGAAAGGAAAAGGAAAAGGCCCGGAAAAGGAAGGAAAAGGAAAAACAGAAAAGAAAAAAAACGGAAAAGAAAAAAAATGAAAAAATGAAATGGAAAATAAAAAACCCCCCCCAAAAAACGTGAAAAGAAGTAAAATTAATTAAACAAAAACAGGCCAAATAGCACAAAAAACAACATGAAATATATCACTGTGATTGAACACGTGAGAGAACCTCTTTGTAAAATTGGTTTGAAGTTTGGTATGAAGGAGGGCCAGATTCTGGCTGAGGGATTACAATGTTGTGTGACTGGAGGAATTACAACCTTTGTTTTGTGACTGCAGCCCATGACTAAAAACAGGTTCAAGAAGCACAAAACCAAAATTTCTAATGGTCTGTCCCTAAGACTTGTTGATTATTGTGAGACAAAAAGCAAGATTAATAGGAAACTGGGTGTGTATTAGCTTTAAGGGGGTACAGTCTCTTCAGGGTCAGATATGAATGGGATGTGAGGTATGGCAACCAATTCACCAATTCTGTTTCCTGAAGCCACTTTTTCCAAATTTCCTGAAGCACTGAAGTTTTTCACAATCAAAAAATTATTGTATGGATTGGATAAAATTTTGGGCTCTTCATTGTCACATCCTAATCTGATTTTATCAAGCCCATCCTCATTGTATAAATTGGCAGGATGAGAAATTTCACACCCAGCAGGAGACATTCGGTTGTTGACATGGTCCACAATGGTTTGTAGATCAATTTCTGGAAGCTCATCACCCCAGTTTCTTGGTACATCAACAGGTGAGAGGCTTGGAGAACTACCATTATTTTAAATGAGACTTGTCTCAGTATTTCTAATGTACCAAGTTTGCAGATGAAAAAGGTGATCTTCTAGGAGTTGACTGTGTGGTATTCTATGGTGAGGTGAGAATAAAGTTTATCTCCCTGGGGGGATTGTGAGTGTTGTCTATGATGAGATTGAGAGAATCTGCGGGGATGTCCAAGTGATTGTGAGTGCTGAAGGTTGTGGTGGGGGGATTGTGAGTGGCTTCTGTGATGATTTTGAGAAGAAAGAGGAGCACACCCAAGTGAAGTTGGGTGATGTGTTTGGTGTTGAATGTTGTAGTGGGATTTTGATTGGGTTCTATGATGGCTTCTCTGATGAGACTCATAAGAAACAGAGGGTTCAAGTGATTGTGAGTGCCATCTCTGGTGCTGAAATTTGCCATGGTGGGATTGTGAGTAGCCTATCAAATGAGATTGAGAAGGAGGTGAGGGAAGCCCACATGAGCTTTGGCTCTGAATGGTGGTCAAATGTTGGTTGTGATGAGTGATTATAAGTGTGTGATGGGTAATCATGAGGATGAAAAGGTGATATTGGATGTTGATGAGAATTGTATGGGTGATGAGGTGATTGTGACTGATGTAATTGATAAAGAGTGCTATGAGAGGGGTGAGAAATAGGGATATGTGAAGAATGAGACATTTGTCTTTGTCATTGATGTTGAGATTCTTGATGATGGGAAGGATGAAATTGGTGGAGAGTGTTGGGTTTCAGGAGGCAATGGTGTGATGATTGTGAATGCATCCTTTGGGATTGGGTTTTGGATTGTGGGTGGTTCAGGTTGTGAAAAGGGTCCCAAAATGTTTGAGAGTGAGAAATATCATGGTTGTGGATTGTTGATTTATTATGGAAGATGTGGGAGAAATTTTTGTTGTGAATCAAGGTTGATGGAACCTTTAGACTATATAATTTTTATAGTGATTCACATTTCCATCAACACCAAGTCTCTGGCTATGATAAAATCTTGATTGTTGTTGTTGATTAGTGTCAGCATTAGAGATACTCCAGAGTATCCTAATAACTGACTAAACTGTAAAATACAATAAAAATACTGTAGTGCTACTGAAAATAACAGCAGATCATTAAATATTATTATATCAATCAACTTAGAATGTGAAATGAAGTAGAGTAGCTCACTCAAACCACCACTAAACTCCTACTCCTTCAAATTATCATATAAGAAAGATACTTGAAGAAAAGGGAATCAAAAGTATAACTTATGAATTAGAAATTATTGTCAAAATAGCTGAGAAACAATAAGGATATTTGCATAAATATAAGAGTAATAAAATTATGTGAATAAGAGAGAAATTACCCAAGTGTGTGGTAATTTCCCAGTATTGTTCTATTAAATGAATTGGCCAATGATGTAATTGATTATACATACATGTCATAAGGTCACGGGGACATAGAAAATACTGCCCTCAATGCAATATAATCCCCATTGCATCATAGTCCATTTGAATTGTAATACATTAGAGCAGAATATACACCAACATTCTAGAACCTTCCCCTGAAGACCTCTAGAATATAAAAGGAGGCAATTTCCTGGCCTAGGATTAGATCCTCAGCATATTCACCCAATACCAGATTAGTAAGTTCCCTGAATATTCTCCTCCTAATTTTAGAGTAGTGTTATCCCTTTTGTTATCCAACCCACCTTGTTTACTGGAATATTTATCAAGTCACCTTAGAACTTGCTCATCTTAGACCTTGAAGCTTTCCTTAAAAATCAGTTCCTTCCAGAATACCACCTCTGACAGTAGCCAATCAGCTCAAGTGTTTTCCAGCTGCTTAGTAACAATTTATATTTTTACACTCTCAAAAAGACACAAAGATAGCCAAACCTATACAGTTAGCTGTTAGGCTTCTCCTGATTGAATAACTTGTAAAGAACATAAGACAATAACAAGGAGTTTAGGTTATTCACCTGGATTTTTTACAGACATTAAGCCAGTGTTTCATACACATACCTGACAGGATTTCCCAGTTAAACAGAGGTGCACTCAAATAATTTAAGCTTGAGTATTCTGTCCCTTTTCTACACCAATTCCAGAAAAATTTGCTGGGCAGAGGATATCCCAGTTAAATTGAGATGCATTCAAATAATTCAAGCTTGGTTGATCTCAACCAATGAACTATAAACTCAAGGGAACATTTCATTGGTTGAGATCAAAGTATTCAAAATTGTTTTGGTGCATCCTAGTCTAACTAGGATGACTTTAATCTAGGCAGCTATTCTGACAGTGATGATTGTATCTTTCTTAGTAAAAATGAGTGTTTCATATCAATCCATCCATGAATCTGCATTGGTTTTTTCAGCTTAATCAAGTCTATCCAAGAGATTCTCAAGATGTTCATGAGTGCAGATTTAGCCCCACAGCATGCATGCCACATATAATTATTGAACCCAATTCTTCAGAACAATATTTTGGGAATATTGGAGGATTGAGAATTTCCTCTCTTCATGCATGCAAATGTTTTTTCAACAATGGTTCATAGTATGAAATCTTTAGTTTTGCAGATCTATTTTTTTAGCTATACATATTCCTGTAGAGGTCTATTCATTCATACGGAAACACCAGAATATTTGGCTGGGTTGAAAATATATCAGTTTAAATGGGAAGGAATTGACCAATCCAAATCTGGTTAATTTCAACAGATGAAATATGGAACAAAGGGAGAAACCTTGCTTTTATATTTGATTGGTTGAGCCCAAAATATTTTAAATTGGTTGGTTGAAACCTGGTTTTACTGATTACTCAACCCACCTAGATATTCTGGCAGTGTGGTATTAGATGCCTTGAATGGATTCATCAAACCCCTTTGAAGCTCATATCTAGTGTTGGTAAGAATTTTTTTTGTTTTTTTAATCTTGACACTATTTTAATCTTAATCATCAAACACCCAAGATTCATGGGTGTTTCTTTTCCACCTGGAACAAAACCAGGCACAGGGGGGAAGTATATTTTTGATATCTCTGCCACAGAACGCTGATGTGAGGGGAGACTAAACTACTACAAGCTTGAAAGTTAAAGGCTGTCAGAAATGATGGATGGTTAGAAAGACTTTCCCCTCTATTTCATGATTGGCTATGTTTAGTATATCCCATTTAAAATTGAATGCACTCAACGTATTTACAATGCTATATTCTCAACTGATGACTGTTTTTTTACTCTTCTGTTTTCAACATGGCGAAAACCAAATTTGCAAGGGTTGGGGAGAAATTCCAATGCGGTCAAGGCCAAGAAAGGGTTCCATGTGGCACACCACCCAAAATTTCAGCCATCGGGGATGACAGTCCTGGGAATTTCCATTCTTGAGGTTTGTCTACCGGTGTATAGGGGTTCAAATACTTCTGTCCGCCCACTGCACTTAGAAATCCCATCCCCCCTTTACGGAGTGGTTGATGATGTCATCAAACTATCTAAAGATCTAAATGCGTTTCATCTTGTATAGTTGTAAGAAGCAGGCATGGCGTGGGGTGGTTGGTTCATTGCCTTTGGGGTCATCATGATACGCAAACAACATGAGAGAAAAAAAGGAAGAAGAGGTTTGATCATCTAATTAGCCACCCTAAATGATTCGGAAGCTTAATGGCTGCCTTGTATTTGATGATTTGGGACTGGTGCAAGATCGAGCCAAGTTTGCCTAAGCGCAACAAGTTCCAGGGAGCAGAGGAGCGCTCTTGCAGGGACAGCTTGAGCAGTTACAAGTCTTTCCCGCAGAGGCGCATGAGCATCGGTCGGGAGAGCTATTGGGTCAGAGAAGCAAACGGCAAGTGAGTAAGGGCCAAGGGCGCTGTTGGGGAAAGAAGCGAGGGCTTAAGAGACTTACTCCATAGGCAAGACCGATGAACTACAGCCGCAGCCGGTCTCTTTGTTACAGCTGCAATCCGATAAGCTGCCGGACGAGCATGGCTAGGAGAGGTTGGAAAACAAGAGAGGTCAGAGAGCATTGATTCTACATAAGCTGGTTTTGTTTTAACTCACCCGACAGGTGCACGAGCGGATCTGACCGTTTGCTAGTTTGACATCGGGACAACCGCCTGCCGTCCAAACCAGAAACAACATGGTCAAAGTCAGGAGCTGCCACAATTTCCATGGGAAGAGGAGGAGGGAAGAGATACTAACAGGCAGGCATAATAGATTGCTCGAATGCTTTCGTGTTTAATTAGCGTAGTACGAACTGGGTGAGGATGGTTGAATGGGTGGGTTGATGGAGGAGCGAGGAGGGGGCAGGAGATGGGTCGAGTTTAAATACCCGAGGAGTTGTGCTAAGCGATGCCCGGGTATGACAAGCAGCACACAGCGTGAATGATACTCCGAGGCGATTTCGCCGGCAAAAATAGCGCACCGCGTAAATATCCAGATCCGGCTCCGTCCGGGCTCATCTGCTTATGCATCACCTTTAATTTATCTGAGACTGATCCCTTAGTGGTCAGAGCCAGCCAAAGGAGAGAGGGTATGAGCTGATTTTGCCGGCACGACCAAAACCCGCACTCATAGTACCACACCGCGCTGAGCGGATTTCGCCAACACGCTTGATCCAGAAAGTTCGAGGCCAATCGGGTGGTTGATTACGCTTCACCAACCATTACTATATGCACGACATTGCACCAAACCATGAGTGGTTATTACCGGGTCCGATCGAACCAACCACTTTAGTTGTCAGTAGCTATCATGATCGCGGCCTCATTGTCGCAATGGATCTTGAGTTCTGGCTCGATTTCCATCTCTTCCATGATGTTGATAAGATGCGCAAGCTGTTGAGCCCCCTCCGATAGTGCTAGGTACTCCGCTGCACAAGTCGACATTGCAACTACTGTTTGCCTTTTTGACCCCCACGCGATGCTGTTTCCGTCGTGCGTCAAAAGGTAACCGGTAGTTGAACGTTCGTGCTCCCCCCAATTCGCATCCGTCCAAAGATCCAACCCCCCTATTCCCTGCTTGGACACCAAAGCCCTGTCCGCCGTTCTTCCCAGATATCCGATCAACCAATCCAGTGCTAACCAATGGTCCTTCGACGGTGCCGAGCAGAATCGAGCCAGTAAGTCACCGCGTATGCTAGGTCGGGACGAGTCCCACACGCTAGATACATCAATGATCCTATGACCGATCTAAACTCTGTCTGGTCGATGAGATCACCTGAGAAAGATTCTAAATCCATTTCAGGGAGTGGACAGTGCTGTGGCAACGTCTTCCTATGGTAAGTTGAGTAGATCTGATTTGCCATTACCGATTGGTGTAGGTGAAGGTGAGGACCGTCCCAGATCACGAAATCGATGCCTACCAACCGGTTTACTCTATCAGACCATTTGATCTCCAGTTTGCTTTCCATGCCTTTACGCAAAACATCCCACAGTTGCTGGTCTGACAAGAGGGCAAAACTGTTGTCCACATGGAGCCATATGACAATGAATTGGCTATCACGCTGGAATAGATACAGAGATGGCTCTATTTCACTTGCTTCAAAACCAAGAGACTGAACTGTTTGTTGGAAAAACTTCCACCAGCATTGCGCCACCTGCTTTGTGCTGTATAGCGCCTTCTTCAGAAGCATCACCTTACCTTTCAGGTCAGGATCAACTTCCGTTGGTGGCTGGATATAGACGGTCTCTTCAATGGGGCTATAAAGGTAAGCTGAGCTTACATCGAATGTGGCTGTGGGGAGCTTGCGCATCATGCTGAGTGAGATGAGAAAACGGAGAATGTTGAGCAAAGCCATTGGCGCATATGTTTCATTGTAATCAAGGCCAAGTTGTTAATTAAACCCCTTTGCAACATAGCAAGCGCAATACTTGTCGATGGATCCATCCGGTTTCTGTTTAATGGAAAATACCCAGCAAACTCCCAAGGCTTTGGCTCCTTTAGGTGGCACTTTAGGTTCCCAGACTTCCAGCTGATCAAACTTCTTCATCTCATAATCTGCTGCCTCTTTCCATAACTTAGCATTGGGTCCAGCAAGGGCCTGCTTGATGTTCTTCGGAAGGTTGTGTTCTTCAGAAATTGGCAGGAGTGCTAGTTGCCTGTGTTCTTCATTGGCAATTTCTTGGGTTTGTTCTTCACCAAGACGTAATATGATTTGTTTAAGAATCATATCAATCTCGTGATTAACCACTTTCACTTGAGGGGTTAATTCCACATTTGATTTCAACGTCGCGGGTTGTACTTCACTTCTTGAGGCCATTGGCGCCACAAAAGTATATGTGCTTGCATGGTCGCGCATGGTCACTAGGAAACAACAGCCATTGATGTCCAGGGGTAGGGGTCCAATCACATCTGAAACACATAGATCAAGCGGATTTTCTCTTGGTATAAGAGTCTCCGTACCAAGTGCTTTCTTGTCTAAAATTTTTGACTTCCCACATTGCTCACAAAAAAAAGGCTTCCAAATGATCTTCTTCTCCGGGTAGTTGATACAAAAAAAGTGTTTTACTACTTCATCTGAGACATGTCCTAATCGAACGTGCCAAAAATAAGAGTCAAAAGACGGAACTTGGGAAATCTTCTTGATTGAAAATTGGGGAAAGTCTTAAGGGACCAACAATAATTATGGAAAATTGTTTCATAGCTATTGTTACAAGGATCAATCAATGTAGCTTGGGTACCGTTGTAGATAAGCTTCCATCCTGCGGATAAGAGACGGCCAGTTGATAGGATGATGCCTTTGACGCCTGGGCAATGATAAACATCATTGATGATCAGAGGACCCTTTGGAGTCAGGATTGTCACACTACCAATGTTGGTTACTGTTACATTACAGTCCAATACAGCAAGATAGAAGATTTGGGGTTGAGTCAGATTTCTTTCTGATGTGAAATAGGAAGAATTGCCGCTTACATGGGCAGATGCACCAGAGTCAAGCAGGCAACCTTCCGTCACATTTGGAATGTTAACTTGGCGGATTCAATCTCCATTGGGGCAGCAGGGTGGCTTGTAGTTTGAATCTTTTGATGTAAAATTCTCAGGCGGTGATTCTATACGCTTTGTTGCCATATCTCTCCAGAAGTGAGAGCAGTCCAAGTACCAATGACCATCACGTTCACAGTAGACACAGGCGTACCCATATTTTTGAAGGAGAGATTTGGATTGTCCCTTTCCTTTATAGTGGGTCGCTTTATCTACTGATAGGCGGGTTGAGCCTCATTCTGATTGAGGGGCTGCTGATTGTTGTCGTTTCTGGGGGGCAACATACCTGCCAGACAATTGGATCACTTGAATTCAATCTAGGTCCATGGGAACTGGTCCATTGTTCAACAATAATTTGGACTTAAGATTTCCCATAACATTTTGGATAATCAACGCAACATTGGCAAAAGTAGGACTTTCTTTGACGTCAAGCTGAGCATCCACTGAGAATTCAAACGTCTTTGTGTCGACTCCTATAGGGGGTTTTAACAATGTCTGGAGTAGAATTCTGCTATATTCTGGCCACTTGATCTTCAGTTGGTCCATTTCAGCAATGACTGTTGCCCATTTGGAATTTGTGAATCCATCAGAAGGTGTTGGATTGGACGCAAGAGTCATGAGCTTGTTGACAAGCTTGACTTTATGACAGCGGTCGGACTTGCTACAGTTGGCCTTTAGTAGGTTATAGAGGTCAAGTGGTGCCTTCAATTTTGATCCTTCAACAATGCCAATAAGCTGATCTTCAATCATGTTCCAGATAATGCTTGCAATTGACGTGTTCTCTTCTGTCGTAAGAAATGCAAAATTTTCAGGTTTTTCAATGAAGGAGGTTTCTTTGACAAAAAAATGTATAAGAGTACAATCCAATGTGTCGTGCCATGCCTGAAATTGGATTCCATTGTAATTGAGAATTGGTTTACAAGGATTGATTTCCTTGTGAGCTGTCAGGGGGGAACAAAAGAAATTTTGTAGCATAACTTCTTGGCGGGATGTAGTGGGGTTATTGGGGGGATGAGTTTGTAGGCTAGCAACATTCAATCTGAGTTGGTCTATCTCAGTTCTCATGTCAAGGAAGAGTTTCCTAGCCTCAGCAGGTGATATGTCCTGCTGGTTGGTCAATATTGGCATTGGGTTTGACATGTTGGGTTTGGTTGAGTCAGAATCATCGGATGATGAGTCAGGAAATGTGCAGAAGCAAGAATCAGTCGCTGTTGGTGTTTTTATTGAGGAGTATGCTTGTTGGTTCAATTCTTCTTCATGTTCTTGATCTAGTTCTTGTTGTTGTTGAAGTTGTTTATTCAATTTATCTTTGTTGCTGACAAACCAACTCATCCAACTGCCTTGTGGCTGGATAGAAGAGATCCGGGGAGATACTACACGCTGTGGGAGAACTTATATACAGGAGGTGCAGCACTGAAGCTGAGCCCGCAGCGGCGGGCTCAGCGGCAGGCTGAGGCTGAGGCAAGAGGGGTACTTACAGAATGTCATCGGACATTCCGCGGGGAAAAGCACGAGGGTGCAGCATGTGACATTCTATAGTTGGCGCGGTGTGAGAACTCCTTTTAGGACGGGGGTAGTTCTGTGAGGGGGAAATAGCAGTTATAGTATTTCAGGTATGTATGAATTTATTACAACTGTTAAGGGTGGTTTGAAAGACCTGCCCCTCTATTTACTACAAGAGTTAATACAACAATTTTATTTATTGTTGTGGCTGATAACTTTCTTTTTGTTTTCTTTAAGAGAACTGTTTATGTAGTAATCTCTTATCAGAAAAAGATCTAATTTCAACTTACAAATAATCAGCAATGAGCTTGATGAAGGGATCAGGGACGTAGATAGTAGATGGATTGTTACAGAAAGTTGTGGTAAATGGAATACAAGGTTTTTTTTTTTTTTTTTTTTTTGGAATTGATGAGGAACAAGTATTTATATGTTTATGATTTATTTATTTTTATTTTTATGTTTAGATGCAGTCAGAGAGAATGAGTAGATGGATGTTTTTGGTATAATTTGAACTATTCAATGTGTTGTACCCTCTTCCTTAACCTTTAGTTAAAAGAGCACAATTTCCCTTTTTGTTTCTTTTGTGTATTTTAAACTGATATGAAAGATTTTGTTGTGGGTCACCTGATTAAAATCACACTATTTATATAGATGAGTAATTTTATTTAGTTTGCTAGCTAGATGATGGGGTGTGGGATCAAAATGGGATGATTGTCTTTCTGGGAGGGAACAACCTCCCCTTTATATAGTAAAATGTGAGGGATTTTTGCTGGTGGGATGTCTGATTGAGGTATTTATGCTGGTGGGGTCTCTTCTTCTACGCTGCCTTCATGCGGGGAGTGCATAAAGTGAGCTATTTCTGCTGGTGAGGTTATGTATTTAGACTGTGCCACAGATCATGTGCTGCGTCTTGTGACCAGACACTAACTATACACTACTTCTATATATATACTATGTACTTATTATTCACTATAATTCTTTTTAACTGTATAACTTTTGATTTAGCCGTGCAAACCCTAACATAGATGGGTGACTTATAGATTAAATTTACCCTAGATTTCAATTATGCACTTATGTTGCTACTATTTCAGCTTCTGAAAGAATATAATCCTGCATGATACTTGAAGCAGGGTTTGGAATACCACAGCGGTCAATCGGTCAAGCGGACAAAGGCCGCTTCAGTATGCGCGACGTTGTGGAACTACTCTAAGGCCAGAATAGAGCTTGGAAGGGATATGTATAACTAAACTAGTACTAATGTAAGTTAAGACAAAGGTGCTGATATAAGAGCTGCCTTCCTGCTGTTGGGACACCACTTGTGGAACTACTCTAAGGCCAGAATAGAGCTTGGAAGGGATATGTATAACTACACTAGTACTAATGTAAGTTAAGACAAAGGTGCTGATATAAGAGCTGCCTTCCTGACTAATGCTGATGGGGAAGAGTGTAACACTAAGAATAAAATAAAAGGTGTGGCTTTTCTATTTTAATCTTAGACTGACTAGTACTTATAAGCTGACTACTATTACCCCTGAGGTATGGGTAGTTGAGGAGAAGTTGTGAGGGAAAATGGTTGTGTAAAAGGGTTTAAATGGCAAGGATATCTAAAAATGTCTAGGTAAGAAGTGTCTTTGATGAAATTGAATCTAATATTTGGGGTAAAAGGTCATACAGGTTGTATGGGGTAGAAATTGCATGGTGGTAATACTACAACAGAGTGGAGTATATATGTGTAAAGGGCCCTTCAAGAGGGGAACAAATGATGAGCACAGTATTACAAGATATGATGATGAGCAATGTCCATAATAGTAATAGTGATGAGCAAAAGACTACAAGTGTAATAGTGAAGTGAATGTATGTAGCAATGATGAGCATTTGATGTAGATTATGTAAGATGTTTTATTTACTGAAATAATAATGACTTGGATGATGTAAGCCAAAAGAAAAAGAAAAGAAAAGAATGTACCTATGAAAACTATGAAGGCTAATATCTTCTGATCCAAAAGGAAATCAAGGGTGGTTTGAGTGAGTGACTAGGGGTAAAATAAGGTGTAGAATCTGAATCTAGAATAATATTCATGGATATATGGATGGAATATGAGATGTAGAAAGAATGATGTGAGAAGGAACAGGATTACCACATCCTCCCCCAAGTAAATGTCTGTCCCCAGACATCAGGGAAAGAAAGAAAGAAGGAAGAAGTCCAAGTCCAAAAGAGTCCAAGTCCTGGAGAATCCAAGTCCAAAAAGTCCAAGTCCAGAAGGGGAAATCCAGATCCAAAAGAGTCCAAGGTCCAGAATCCAGAAAGAAATCCAAGGTACAGAAAGAAATCCAAAGTCCAGAAGAAATCCAATGTCCAGAAGGGAGGTCCAAGGCCTAAGTCCAGAAAGTTGATGAATTCTAACTAATATTTATGATTTTAAAAGATTTTAACACTATGAAATATCTAGAAAGACTACTATTATTTTTATTGATATTTGACTATTTCTAATAATTAAAACTGATGGATTTGTATAACATATCACCAGTAACACAACAGGTTACTGCAAATGATGGAGGTTAAATGAGAAGACCTTTGCTATACCCAAGATAGTATAGACATATGACAGGTGAATTGAACAGAAGACTACTATGAAAGAGTAGTTGAACTAGAAGTCTAGAGAGTATGCAACAACTCTACTAGGAAGATGGGATGGTGGGTTCAGTTTTAAGCTAGAAGGAAGTGAAGATATCTCTAAGAATGCCAGTGGAATTTGATGATGGTCCAGGATGTATGAAATGGTTTTAAGTCATAAGATAAGAGGAAGAAAATATCCCAGTGCTGTCCAGAAGTCCAGGAATCCAGTATGGCCATGTGATTTAATTTGAAGGAAATTGGTGACTGATCCAAAGAAGATTGACTGATCCAGGTTCAGGGAAAGAAATGGTTGGATGGAGATGAACAGGTTTTATGGAAGATGGATGGGAAATTCTAGAAAAAACAAGGGAACAGTTGATTTGGGTAATGAAAGAATTGTTGATGACTGATCCATGGAAGAAAGATGGCTCCAGGTCCAGGGAAAAGAAAGCTTGGTTTTGGAAGGATTAAAAGAAACTACTAGTTGAATTTATCCAAAAGAAGAGTGACTGATCCAAAGAAGAATGAATTGATCCAAAGAAGAAATGAATTGATCCAATGAAGAAAGAATTGATCCAAGGAAGAGTGGCTGATCCAAAGAAGAATGAATTGATCCAAAGAAGAATGAACTGGTCCAATGTAGAATGAATTGATCCAAAGAAGAATGAATTGATCCAAAGAAGAAATGAATTTATCCAAAGAAGAATGAATTTGAACCAAAGGAGAAATTGATGGATTTAAAGGGTGAAGAATGACTGATCCAGAGAAAGGTGAGGGGTACTGGTCCAGAGGAAAATAATTGTATGCTTTAAGGGTGAAATACCAAGTTGTGGAGAGGTGGATAGATGAAGAAGGAAGAAGAAAAGAATGGGAAAAGAAGAAGAAAAAAAAAAATTTAAAAATTCCTGGGTATGACAGATGAGGTGTTCCTCCCCCAACTTATTGTCTGTCCCCAGACAATGGAGAAGAACCCATGAATTTTGGAAGAGTGGTGTGGAAGAAATGAGTTGATAAAATTGGGATTTGAAAGAAAATAGATGGGGGAAGGTGGTTGATGGTGATGTTGGAAGGGAAAAACCAAAGAAAGTGGAAGGATGGTGGTTGATGATGAATGATGAATGGATGGTTGAGGATGGGTGATGATGATGATGAATTTACTATTTATGAAGAAAAGATGGATGAGCTGTTGAGGATGAATGAGGATAATGAGAAGTTTCTAGTATGGAGGAAAGATGAATGAGACATGAGGATGATGGATGGGTGGTGATGGATGGATGAGGATGGAAGATTGATGATGGATGGTGATGGAAAGATGGTGATGGGTGGATGAAAAATAGAGACATGATGAATGGAGAAATTTCAGGGGAAACAAACAAATGAAAGTGATGGATTATTGGTGATGGACCCCTTGGTCCAGATGGATGGATGATGATGAATGAGGATGAATGGTGATGGAAGGATGGTGATGAAGGAATTTCTAGTATATGGATGAAAGGTGGATGAAGATGATGATGAAAGAATATCTAGTATATGGATTAAAGATGGATGATGGTAAAAAAGTGGATAATGAGATGGATGAAGGAAAAAAAAAAAATCAGGATACTCAAAGATGGATGAAGGGGAAATTAAATTTATATGATGTATGGAGGGAGAAAAAATTGGATTGATGGTTGATGATGAAGGAGTAAAATTAAATTGATATCCCCCCAAGAAAAAAATCAGGAACCTCCCCAAGTGGATGAAAGGAAAATTTTTTATTTTTTTATTTTGTTCTTCCTTCATGATTAATTTTTTTTTTTTTTTTTTTTTTTTTTTTTTTTAGTGTATTGACCTCTCAGCGGAGTGAGGAGAGTCTCCGGAGGGAAGTGGTGAATCCGCGCGGAGAGTAGACGTGGAGTCCCGGGTGCTACGATGTCCGCGGAGTCGCCGGCGTTTCCAAGGCGCAGGAACGGTCCTCCGGGTCGAAGGACGACCTCGGAGATGAAAGCAAACCGTTCTTCTTCGATGGAAAGAAGAACGGTTATGGGGAGAACATAAAAAAAAGATCAAAGGCAAAATGAAAGATAAAGGAAAAAAAAGAAAGAAAAGAAAACCCGGGTCGTGCACCGGCATCGCCAAGCAGTTGTAGGTGTTGTAGGCCAAGGGAAAATGACTTGAGAACGTATATCCGGGTCGTTCACCGGCGTCGAAAAGATGGTGGATTGATTGATTTTTTTTTATAAAAGACTTCGACGATATCGTCGTCGTTCCCCACCTCGCATGTTGTATGTTCTTAATCGTAAATCGTTATAGTTACTTATAGACCCCTAATGTCGTCCCCTACTCGCCCGCTATCTATAACCTCCTCCTTGTCCTCATCAACGAATAGCAACGACTCGGTATCATCGTCTTCCAGTACCCCGGCCTCTCAGCTCATCGCCAATGTGGAGTCGTTTGGCCCCTTCACCCGCGACTCGTTTTCCTTGGAAGAGCTGGCGGCGCTATATGATACCGTCAACGACCACCTAACGGAATTCGCCCGGTCCAACCATTGCAATCCTCGGGCCGCGGCAGCGTCCCGACACCAATTGTACAGTCGCCTCCAGGATGCGTTCGACTCCGTATGTATCCCTCATAAAAAAAACTGATAAAACAAAAAGAAAAAAAAACTGATTTTTTTTTTTATTGTGTCTAGATAATGATGCATACCATCATCCAAGAAAAGCAGGAAAAGGATGATATGAAGAAAAATGAAACTAAAAATAAAGGTGAGTTTTTTTTTTTTTTTTTTTTTTTTTTTTTTTATTTATTTATTTATTTATTTAAGTTGACTGATACTGATTTTTTTTATTTTTTTTTATTTTATTTTTTATTTATGGGTTTATTAAGGGTAAGCCAGAGAGTTTGTTTTTATATCAATTGGCCTTGAATGATATTTTTTAACATGACTTGCTGCATATCTTCTGTTTAATGCAGTGCCATCCAGTTCCTCCAGTGAATAAGAGCCTCCAGGATTTTGAGTGGTAATTCTGTAAGGTCCATTCCATTTGTTTTCAAAGAGATTTCCATATTGAGAGTCCAAAGATTTGTTGTATACTAATACCAAGTCCCCTGTTTGTAGTGGTTGTCTAGGTGTCTTCTTCCTGTTCCAATATTCCACAGATGTTTTCCTTGTATCCAGCAACTTTTGATGGGCCTTCTGAAGAATGTCATCCCTGTTTTCCAATTGGAGAGTCCTGGCCAGAAGGAGGTCTTGAGTGCTGTTCACTTTTGTCCAATCTATGCCAAAGAAGGTTTCCAGTTCCAGATCAATTGGTAAGATGGGGGGCTGTCCAAGAACCAGTTCATAAGGGGAGTATCCAGTTGATCTTTTGGTGGAAATCCTGTCTGCAAATAAAACCAAAGGTAAATAATTCCTCCATTTCTTGCCTTCTTGTCCACAGAGTTTAACCAAAGTGTCCTTGATGGCCTGATGTCCTCTTTCCACCATTCCATTAGCTTCAGGGTAGTAAGGTGTGGGTAACTTTGATTTTTATTCCTGCTTCCAATAGTGATTTCTGGAACTGTTGACCAAATTCTGAACCTCCATCCACTGTAACTGACCAAGGTGCTCCATATCTGTAGATCCAGTTGTCCAAGAACCATTGGGAAATCTTCTTTGCTTGAATCTTCTCCAGACCAACTGCTTCAACCCATCCAGAAAGATCATCTCTAGCAATTACCAAGTATTTCCATTTACCAGCCTTGATATGAACTGTATCCAAGCTGACTCTTCCAAAGATTGTTGCTGCTCCAGTAGGCTTCTTGGGTTCCATTGGTAATACTGAATTCCTTTTCTGGCAAGCTTCACAAGACTGGACCCACTTGGTTACACCTTTCTTGAGTCCTGGCCACCAAAACCTGAGCTTAGTCCTTCTGTAAGTTTCTGAAATACCTCTGTGGCCTAGTGTTTCATGAAGAGATTGGAGGATATTGTTTTGGGCTGAGGGAGTGGTGACAACTATCTGGGAAAAGGGTTTGTTAATTCTGTGCAAGACATTATTGGAGAGGAAGAAATTGGCTGATTTATGCAGAATTTGTTTGAAATCCAGGGGGCTGCATCCAGGAGGTTTGTTCATTGTTGAAAGATACTCCTGTAAGTGTTTCCAAATTCCTTGTTGCAGAGGCTTTTCCCCCTCCCCCCAAATAAGCTGATGTCCCCAGAAGCAATCCAGGAAAAGAAAGAAGTCCAGAGGAAGAATGTTTGAGGCCAAATCCAGGGTGAGGTTTAATCCAAGGTTCATCTTCATCAAAACTAGGGCAATCTTCTTCACCAGGGTCAGGAGGTCTTCTGGATAGTGCATCTGGAAGGGTGAAGGTTTTGCCAGGGGTATGTTCCAAATCAAAAGAGAAGAGCTGAATGAAAGCAATCCATCTGTTCATAGGGGCATTTGGAAGTGAAGGGTTGTTGATCATTCCAATAAGGCACTTGGCATCCACTCTGAGCAAGAAATTTTGGCCCCATAGCCTATGCTGAAGTTTCTTGAGGATCTTGGTGACACCACAGAGTTCCAACTTGGATTGTGAGTATTCAGATTCTCTTTTGGAAAACACTACTGACTCATAAATCACAGGCCTGTCCAATCCAGAGGAATCCACTTGGGTGAGGACTGCTCCTGCTGAAATGAAGCTAGAATCCACAGAGAGTTTGATCTGTCCAGCTCCAGGTCCATAATCCAGCTTCTTGAGGGTGATATCTGATCCAATGATTCTCTTGAGTTCCTCAAAGGCTTCCTGGCAATCTTCAGTCCAATCCCAGGTGGAATCCTTCCTAGTAAGGTGTCTGAGGGGAGCAGTGATAGTTGAGTAATTTTTAATGAACATCCTGATGTAGACACAGATACCTAGGAAACTCCTGACAGCAGATGGAGTGGTGGGAGTTGGCCAAGTTTCTATTTGTTGAGCTTCTTTGCTGATACCTTCCTTCCTTCTTTGCAGACAACATGGCCCACTAGATCCAAGGCAGGGACACAGCAAGCAAACTTTTTACCAGAAATAGTGAGTCCAGCTTCTTCTATCCTAAAGAGAATCCTTTCCAAAGTGATGGCATATTCATAAATAAATTTTCTGATCTGGGGGTTGGCTTCCAGGGTGTCTCCACCATAGTCTGAGATTGGTCCTTTAATTCCTCCATCATCAATGAAGATTCCAAGGTGCTGAGGGAGTTCATCCTGAAGTATCCACATCATTTGGGCCTGGTATACTGCAACTGAATTGGTGGCTCCTTGGGGTAATCTGGTGAGCTGGAATCTTCCTAGAGGGGTTTCAAAAGTGATTAAGGGCCTGGATTCTACTGATAATTCTCTTTCATCATACCCTCCCATAATATCACCTAGTCCATAGCATGCCCTTCCAGTGAAAGATTCAATGAGATCCTCTGGTGATGGTGGTAGGCCTGCATCCTTAATGGTTACTTTATTGAGTTTTTGGAGATCATGAACTATTCTTAACTTCCCATCTTGCTTTTTGACACAGAAAATAGGGCTGGAATAACTGGAGAAAGACTGTTCATAGAGGCCAGTGCTGAGTCTTTCTCTTACTAATTCTATGACTTGATTTCTGATGGGAGCTGGAATTGGAATTGGTTTCTGTTGCCAAGGTTCATGGGGAATAACTGGAATGATGTAGGGTTGTCCATAGGTATGTTTGAGGAGTCCCCTTTCTGTTTCTGTGAATGCCAAAGCTGCTTGCCTGAGAGTGATGACCCAAACTAATAGGAGATGTTCTTGTTCTGACAGCCATCCAGGAGGTCCAAAATTGATAAGGTCCAGCCTCTCTTGAGTGATTTTAGAAGTGGGAATGAATGGTGGAGGAAAAGGATTTAAAGGAGTGGAATATGGGTCCCTAGAAAGTGGAGGCCTTGAAAGAGGTGGGTTGAGAGCCAATGGCATAGGTTGGTTTACTGGTTTTACTTTTTTTAGAGTGGATTTATATTTTGCTGAATGAGTGACTAAAGTTGGTTCTTTTGGGTTATTTTCCAGGATTCCATCTGTAAAGGAGTGTAGTTGGAAGCCTGGCCTTAGACTAAAAAATCCAAAGATGCTGAGTTTGCTGGGAGAGAAGTTTCCCATTTCTGGTGACTGGGAAGGATGATTGGGACCAGGTAAGTTTGTCCAGAAGTGTTTTTGATTTCCAGTGATTCCCCTCCGTCTCCATGGTAGTTGATGGTTGCTGACACATCCATTAAGAAGGGTTTTCCAATGATTAGCTGCACAGACCCTCTAGCTACCCAGAAGTGGACAATCCTGGATACTTTCCCAATGGTGACAGTAACATCTTCAGAGATTCCAGGCATTTCTGTAAGGTGACCTCCAATTCCTTTGAGTTTCATGGGTTTAGATGTGATCTGAAGTCCAAGTTTGTGGGCCAGGGATTCAGGTATAATGTTGATCATTGATCCAGTATCCAGAAGGGCTTGATGCTGTTGTCCATTGATGCTGAGGTTTATATATCCAAGAGGGCAAGAATAGTGAGTGGCAGGTTCCTGGGGTTCTTCTTTTTCCTGGTCCAAGTCTCCAAAGTTTGCTGATTTAGTTTCTTCCACTGGGACTCTTCTGTTAGTGATTTTTCTCTTTAATGCCTCTGATAATGATGGGGAAAGAGCAAGAGTTTCTCCAATGGTGAGCTGGATGACTTGTTGGCCTAGGATCCTATTGGCAACTTCATCATCTATTCCAGGGTAGTCTTTGGCCAAAGCCTTCTCCAGGTAAGTCTTTCTAGCTGGTTTTTCCTTGGAAGGGTTGCTGGAGGATGGTTGTGCTGAAGGCTGTTGAAATCTGACTTTTGAAGCAGGGGCAGGGGATGTTGGAGAAAAGGGAGTCCTGGCCATGTCGAGCAAATCCTGGGAGTCCATATCCATGAGAGTGGTATTTTCCTTCCTGGTCCTCTTTTCTGGCATAGCTGGTTCCTCTGAAGATCTGGTCCTTTTTCCCATGTCTGAATCATACACAGTAAGTTGAGGGTTGTCATATTCCTCCAGTTGTCCAAAAGAAGTTGAAAGTTTGACTGATTCCTTGGCAAATTGCTCCACCACACTTAAGATTGGCCTCCTGGTGTCCCATGGAATTAAGGTTTGATTTGGAAGTTTGTAGTCCTTTCCATCCTTGATTACCTGTCCTGAGCTGATGTCCTGGGATAATCTGATACATCTGTTGGTCCCATGGGTATCCTGGAAGCAGTAGAAACATTTGAGGGGCCTGTATGCTAGGGTGGTGTTGTCCATGTGGGGAGGAAGGGATTTGCCAGTTGTGAATGCTGCAAGTTGTTTGGTAAGATTATCCATAGTCTGTTCCAAGGGAGCTGATCCTGCAGGTTTGAAAGGTCTGGTAGGGATAAAAGGTTTGGTGGGGATAACAGGTGAGTCCTTTGTATTTGGGGTTTCTGTCCTGTAAAGTCTCCTCCTGTTGATGACAGCTGCTGATTTGACCTTCTTGTGTATGTAGGTGAGAAGAATTTCAGTGTTTGGTAAAATATCACCTCCATCCTTGGTTGAAAGCATCTGGTTGTCCCTGAGAAGTTCATCTGTTACAGCAAGTTCCAGTTCCTGGCTGAGGGCTTCTAGCAACAAATCTCTGAATTCTTCCAGGTCAGTACTGTAATTCATCCTTACTAGATAGTGGGAAATGGTTTCAAATTTGGTTCTGAATGTCTTGAAGTCCTCCAGGGTATTGATTCCTCCATCATGGGCAGTAGTGCTGACTAGATTCCTTAGGTCCCGTCTGGTGTATCTGACCAAAGGCTGAGAGGATCCAAACCTGTTAAGCAACTGTTTCTTTAACTTTTCCCAATCCAGTTCTTCATGTCCTGACATCTCCTCTACTTCATCTTTTAGATCCATACCCTTAATAAATGAAGTAATTTGATCAGCCAGTTCTTTTGAGTTAGCACCATCATGCCTTCCTGCAGCCTCAAATCTCCTGATGAACTTTTCCATTGGCATATTACCACCATCAAAGAAGAGCTCTTTGTCCATTGGTTTGATCTTGATTCCCCTGGAGGTTGGGTCCTGGTACACTGGCATGGAAGCTTCCCTTTCAAAAAAATGTGAGTTGAATCTTGCTGAATCCTGGGGTGGTGGCCTGTGTAGGTTTCTCATGGGTAACTGGGTTCTGGGGGACTGAAGTGGGATGCCTAAGTCTTCTGAATCTTCTGATGGTTGGGGATTGTTTCTGTAGGGACCAGGGTTGTGACCAGAAGCAGGAGCCATGCCTTGAGGAAGGGGATTGACTGGGTTGGTAGGTTGACTAGGAGCTGGGTAGAGACTGGGAGCAGAGAAGTTGATGTAATTTCCAGAATGAGACATCTTTAAAGGGGAAGTGAATTTAAAAGGTATGTGGGTGGGATTTAAATGAGGGTGCTGAAAGATAAGAAGGGGGACTGATGATTGATTGTGATTTGAAAACCTTTGTAGGGATGAAGAGAGGAGGAAGAGAAGTGAAGTGGAAGGGGAAGAAGGGTTTTAAGGAAGAGGGTGAGTGAAGAGAAGAGGTGTAAGAAGTAGTGTGTAGCTAAAGGTAAAGTTGTTACTAGGGCTGAAGATTTCTGAGGGATGGAAAAGGCCACTGTTGGGACACCACTTGTGGAACTACTCTAAGGCCAGAATAGAGCTTGGAAGGGATATGTATAACTACACTAGTACTAATGTAAGTTAAGACAAAGGTGCTGATATAAGAGCTGCCTTCCTGACTAATGCTGATGGGGAAGAGTGTAACACTAAGAATAAAATAAAAGGTGTGGCTTTTCTATTTTAATCTTAGACTGACTAGTACTTATAAGCTGACTACTATTACCCCTGAGGTATGGGTAGTTGAGGAGAAGTTGTGAGGGAAAATGGTTGTGTAAAAGGGTTTAAATGGCAAGGATATCTAAAAATGTCTAGGTAAGAAGTGTCTTTGATGAAATTGAATCTAATATTTGGGGTAAAAGGTCATACAGGTTGTATGGGGTAGAAATTGCATGGTGGTAATACTACAACAGAGTGGAGTATATATGTGTAAAGGGCCCTTCAAGAGGGGAACAAATGATGAGCACAGTATTACAAGATATGATGATGAGCAATGTCCATAATAGTAATAGTGATGAGCAAAAGACTACAAGTGTAATAGTGAAGTGAATGTATGTAGCAATGATGAGCATTTGATGTAGATTATGTAAGATTTTTTATTTACTGAAATAATAATGACTTGGATGATGTAAGCCAAAAGAAAAAGAAAAGAAAAGAATGTACCTATGAAAACTATGAAGGCTAATATCTTCTGATCCAAAAGGAAATCAAGGGTGGTTTGAGTGAGTGACTAGGGGTAAAATAAGGTGTAGAATCTGAATCTAGAATAATATTCATGGATATATGGATGGAATATGAGATGTAGAAAGAATGATGTGAGAAGGAACAGGATTACCACAACGTAGGGGAACGGGTGGAACCACGGGGTTTGGGCCACCAGGCCCCCAAGCGGAGCGGGGGCAGAAGGAGTGGAGTCGTGCGCAGGGGAGCAACAGACAACTGCAGGGGTCAACAGGGTATAGTAGTCGGGGACAGGCTGTGGTGTGATGCGAGATTGAGGAGACGGGCAAGTAGGGCTCCAGGGATGGTACCGGGGATTGCGGGTCAGGACCAGGGGAGTGTTGTATAAATAGAGTGTTGTACCAGGGTTGTGGGATCTTATATTATCTTATCACCGAAGTAGATAGCTATGAACTACAGGCCATATAAGAAATCACTTTCACTTTAGAACTCTCTCAGCAACTTTCAGCGTGTGCGGACAAGCGGAACTGTGAAGGGCAACATCAGGAAGATAAACGCAAGAGGAACGGTCCCCTTGCTGAGTAAAGGTGTTGCAGGGAATCCAGTTAACTATTTGCTAACAGTTGTTTATCCCGCAGAGGAAATCAAAGAACCACCGGAACCAACCAGGAAGAAGGGCAACCTACCGTTTCTGTTACCGGGGTCGCCTTTATTTCCACAACACTTACACAAAAGCCATCTTTTAACCTATAAGATGCCGTAGCAAATGGGAAACTGGTTGGTACAGTCCCGTCACAGTTAGCTGTCGGCGTGTGCAAATCCCGGTCTCCAATCTTGGTATCATTGCTTAGAAGATAGATGAAAATACTAACCTGGTTGGTACAGTCCCGTCACAGTTAGCTGTTGGCGTGTGCAAATCCCGGTCTCCAATCTTGGTGAGGAAAAGAGAAGAGAACCGGGATTGGGACCTGACCAGATTATATACTATGTACATGTATCACTAGGTTAAGTCTGAATGTCACTAACTAGGTTACATGATTGGTAAATACATAGTAACAAATCCATAATCTTCTTTTGTAATCTTGAATCTCCTTACTACTTCAACACACTTCTCCTTCATCAGAGGGGCGTTGATAGACGCACGCCAAGCGCGCACGCCAACGCCAGCCCGCACGCCATTTTTTTTGGCGTGCGGGGCCCACACGCCAAAAATGGCGTGCGGGGCCCACACGCCAAAAATGGCGTGCGGGGCCCACACGCCAAAAATGGCGTGCGGTTCCCACACGCCTTTTTTTTTGGCGTGTGGGCCCCGCACGCCAAAGAAAATTGGTGTGTGGGAACCGCACGCCAATTGTTTGGCGTGCGGGGCCCACACGCTCACGTAATCGAATGGCCCCTCCCATTCGATTACGTGAGCGGGGGGATCAATATGTGTATCCCCATACACATAATACATGTATGTATTATGTGTATGGGATATACACACCCCCCGCTCACGTAATCGACTGGCAGGGGCCATTCGATTACGTGAGCGAGCCCGAGTCTGTTTCCGGACTGGGGCTCGCTTATGGTCCTGGTTTTTTCAACCAGAACCACAACAAACCCCGCTCTCCGACTCGATCAACCAAAGCGGTGAGTCTGAAAATCCGAAAAAAAAAAAAAAAAAAAAAAAAAAAAAGTCAGAAAAAGAAAAAAAAAATCAAAAAAAAATAAATCAAAAAAAACGAAAAAAAATCAAAAAATGAGAAATAAAAAATGAGGAAAAAACCCCAAAAAAACCAAAAAAAAAGGGTTTTTTTGGGGTTTAATTTTGTGGAAAAGCCCACAGGCCCAGGGCTCCAAGACCCAACTGGCCCAAAGACAGGGCCCAATGGCCGTAAGAAGGGGCCCGCCTCTGCCCATCACCTCCCGTGGGCCCACAGGCCCACTTTGATGCTCCAAAGGGGCAATAAAACATTCAAAGGGGCCATTCAAACCCCCCAGGCAGCTCAAAGGGCCCCGTATAAGCCCCAGACGCACACCATCCCCCCCAAAAGTGGCCCATCTCAAACACATCTCTTCCTATTTCCATTTTTTTTTCACGTAAATATAGTAACACGTGCTGACAAACTCTCCCATTCAAACGCAAACAGATTCCGCACAAATCACCAAATCAGCAGCAAAAGATGTCACACACCGGTGATTACAACTCCGCAACCAATCAGCCTCCACGCCCATACGGATTCTATGAGGTTGACCCCAACCATCACCCGCACGCCCCACTTGGCAACATGTATCAAAATCAAACCTCTGCGTATGGAAATCCACACGTGCTTGGCCAACCTGCAGCTCCAATCAATCAATCAGGCCACCTAGCAACTAACTATGGCTACCCAAGCAACCAATATGGCCAAGCCCCCCAGCCCCTTACTGTCCCCTCAGCCCACCCAGCCACCTACAGCTTCAATGACAACAACTACAGACTGGCAATCCAGCCAAACCCTGGGCCCCCAGCCCACCCAGTAGCGCAGCCTGTGTTCCGCCCATATGAGGTACAATTGCCTCAATTCACCCACTATCACAATCGACCTCCAGCCTCTACCTATCAGCTTGATCCAGCCCAACCATCCTATCTGGCTCAGCCAGCCCTCTACGCACCACCTCATATAACTCAAGCCCCACCATCCCATCCGTTTCCGCAATCCCATCAAGCACCACAAATCTCAAACTACTGGCAGCCGGGACCCCAACCATTGTCCCACCCGGCCAACCCATTCACTCTTGGACCCACTCACTTCCAAGGCCTGCCAACCTCACACAATTTCCCCGTTGGCCAACCATCAGTGCCCGCTCCGCCGCAGACAAATCAAGTCCCTTCCATACCCGTCATGCAAGATATGCAGCCATCTCTGGGGGAAATAACCTCCTCTGCGCCATTTAGCCCTCAAATTTGGCCACCTGCACAACCAAGTCCTCAACAGTTTCCCCAAGGAACTTTCAGCCCTCAAGACCCTCAAAATGTGGCTGAAGGTGAGTCTTCAAATACTTCTCCACTTTGTTTTCATATTAACAAGAACTATTGTTTACCTACTCAATCTCCCAGTCAAATACCCAAGGGCCATGCCTACATCTCCCGGCGGATATCAACCTGCATCACCCAGCCCTCAAGTATTTCCCCGAGCAAATTTCAGCCCTCAAGTCCCTCAAACTGTGGCTGAAGGTGAGTCTTCAAATACTTCTCCACTTTGTTTTCATCTTACCAAGAACTAATGTTTACCTGCACAATCTCCCAGTAAAATACCCAAGCGTCACGCCTACATCTCCCGGCAGGTATCACCCTGCACCACCCAGCCCTCAACCGTTTCCCCCTGCAACTTTCAGCCCTCAAGTCCCTCAAACTGTGGCTGAAGGTGAGTCTTCAAATATTTCTCCACCTTGTTTTCATCTTACCAAGACCTAATGTTTACCTAGTCAATCTTCCAGTATACCCGCTCAATCCTTTAGGACGTTCACCGCTGGCCCCCGCAATGTTACCCGCTGCCAATCAACCGCATAAAGTGTTGATGAAATCTGAAGACGTACAATCTTATGATTATTCAGTTGGCAGTAAGTTCTTCTAGTTTCTTAATTCGCCCACTTGAGGCAGACTGGCTGAACTGCTTGTGTTTCCAGATGCAATGGATGCACCACCCGAATTTCTTTTCACATGTGTCACTGATCTCAAACACTTTGTCACCACATGGGCCCACGAGCATGGTTACGCTCTGAAAGTTTGTGCTTCCAAGAGGGACAAGAACATCTACTTTGCATGCACAGTTGCCGGGGAAGACCAAACCTCAGTTGATGCTATCCGGTTTCGAGAGTCTAGGAATAAGCGACTGGGGTGCTGCTTCAAAATATCCGGCCACAAACCGACTTCAGTAAAACTCAAGGATGCACCATGGGAACTCCGATGCCGAAAGACGATTGAGCACAATCATGGTCCAATCGATCTGGAACATGTAGTCATCCACAAGAAGCTCTCTGTCGAAGGCCAAACTGAGGTTGCTCGCTTATCGTCTCTAGGAATGCAACCCCAGGCAATCGCTAGACTCCTTACTAGCAGTGAGGGAAGGTTTGTAACCAACCGGACAATATACAACACAAAGCAGGCACTGAGGGCGGAGAAGAGGGCTGGCAACACCCCAATCGAGTACCTCCTACGTTGCCTCAACAAATCCAATTGGACACACGAGGACGTTTACGATACGGACGGCAAGCTCCTTTACTTGTGGTTTGCGCACCCAGGATCGTTGCTTCTTGCTCGCAGGTTCCACCATGTGGTCAACATTGACTGCACTTACAAGACGAACCTGAACAACTACCCCCTGCTGCATGTGGTTGGCCAAACTGCAACCAATCACAGTTTTTCGATTGGTTTTTGTTTGATGCGAAACGAGAAGAATGAGGCCTACTCATGGGCTCTTGATAAGTTGAAGTGGGTGGTATATTTGACTAATCACCTATTCTCATCATAAACTGACTGTACTCCGGTGCCTGTGTGATACCCATAGATCTATATGGGACGCTGACCACGCGCCAAAGGTCTTTGTGACAGACAGGGAATCGGCACTGCGTAATGCTATCTCAAAGCACTTTCCGAATGCAACCGCGAACTTGTGCATGTGGCACATCGATCGGAACATTGTGACAAACTGCAAGCAAGCCTTTGCTGGCGATGGCGAAGAATGGGCCAAATTCATGAGGCTCTGGCATGAGGTGGCACATGCCCCCAATGAGGACACCTGCAACTCAAAGTGGGCTCAACTGACACGGTACCTAGTCACTCGAACTAACGTCTACGAATACCTGTACAAGAACGTCTGGAGCGAGCGACAGAAGTTCATGAATGCGTGGGCCGGAATGACACCCCATCTAGGAAATCTGACTTCGTCACGATGTGAATCTGCCCACAGCTGGCTGAAAACCTATGTGACGTCGGCTAGGTGCGACTTTGCAACACTTTTCATTACAATTGCTGCAGCAGTGGACCGACAACTTGACACAGCCCACACGAACCTGGCACACGAGTTACAGAAGGGATTAACCGGACTACCAAATGCCTTCAAGTCCCTCAGCTGCAAAATCTCCTGTCATGCACTCAAGTTGGCCTTGTCTCAGTACAACAAGTTCATCAAGATGAAGAAAACCAAGCCTGGGGATCCCAGCCTTCAATGCAAAGGTAATTTCCAGGCTGGCTTGGGCATTCCGTGTTCGCACACTATTGAATGTTTGGTCCAGGGGAAGGGAGATGTGGAGCCTTCTGATTTCCATGTCCAGTGGCATCTGGCCTATAACCCTGATGGTCCAGTGAGTCCTCCTGATGTATGACTTGTTCACGTCCCTCCTAGCTAATCTTCATCTATGTTCATTGCAGGCTCTTGATGAACCACTGTACGACTTTGACAACGATTTTGAGGATTTCAAGCAGGAGATCTTGGCGTCCCACCACCCCTCGGCGTTAGAAGCAACAATGAAAAAATTACGAAGGGTCCATGCAAACACACACGTGGTCCCGCTTGCAGAGCCTGATCCTATCCGAGTGAAACACAAACTGGAAAGGCCGTGGAAGAAGAGAAAGGGTAGTGGGCGAGTTCAAAAGCGCGATGACACCCATGCAGAAATTGTGGAAGCGCAAATCCAAAAGGCGCAGGCAAGGAAAGCAAGACAGAAGGCCGGTGTATCAAAAGGAAAGGGGGGTAAGAGACAGTCCAAGCGCGCGCAGGCTCCATTGGACACCTCAGCTTCTTCCTCTGGGGACCTGGATGAGCTACCCAGTGTGGAGACACTCATGCGTAAGCAACTTTATTGCATGTCTTTTTAAGAGGCTGATAACTGATGGACTTACTAAGCAGTCAAGAGAACTCACCCCCCACGAATTGGCAGCCTCACTATTGGGAAACGGAATCGGGGGTCTTCCAGTTCAGGAACATCACGGCGCAAGGAAACGTGGCAGCCCAAGTATGGTAGTAAGGATGGTGTAACAGATGAAGATTCTGATTCTGCAGATGCAGTTTCAGATGAAGATTCTGATGCCCCAGATGGGGAATCAGATGAAGAATCTGATGCCCCACATGGGGCATCAGAAGAAGAATCTGATGCCACAGATGGGGAATCAGTGGCAGAATCTGACGCACAAGGTGGGCAATCAGATGAAGAAACTGATCCCCCAGTGGATTCCTCCTCATCTATTGAGATGCAGGTTGAGGAAAAGCTGCTGTCACCTCCAGAAGCCTCAAGAAAAGCCTCAAGCTCTCATGATCAGTTTCCGGGTGAGGCCAGGCTACATTCACCCCCAACAGCCAAGGTAAGTACTATAACTTTGACATTAGATTATCAGGGTCTGATTCCATTGTATGTTTCATAGGACCGGCATGTAGATGCTGAGGTTGCACCCAAGGCTGGCCGAACAAGACAGGGGAATACCAACCCTGATGTTGCAGTGAGTGACTCAAGCTTGACACGGACAAGGAGGAATGCACTGACTGTAACTGATAACCAACTTCTCATCATTCTTGTCAGGCGGAGCTTCCACCATGGATCTTAAAATACCTGCATTCCACTTATAACCCTGCAGGTGATGGGAACTGTGGTTATGCATGTGTGGCACATGCATTGGCAGCAGATAGACCAGAGGGTCCCTACGCTAAGGCCAATGGGTGGTACCAAGTGCGAAAGGATGTGTTAGAAGAGATGGAAAAGAACAAGGCACATTGGACAAGATACCTTGGGGGGCCTTCAGAATTCGACCGCGCTTACGGACGTGTTCAGGTGACTGACCCACGTGGATCAGTCCCCATGAACAAATGGATGAGCAAGTTGGATGTGGGACCGATTCTGGCCAATGCGTATAACCGGCCATTTGTCTTCCTCAGCAGAACGGGCGGGAGCACCACATATATTCCCGCCACTGTTCCCCCGGACCCTAAACCGCTGCCAGCCCTCTTCTTATCATTTTTCAATGATAATCATTGGATACGTGTGATAGTCAAGCGGACCCCCACGATTCCCTTTCCTCTCCCTAAAGTCTCCCGGTTATTTCACAAGAGCCCAGCAGCTGCTTGGCTAGACTGTGTTTCCCCTTCCACTACTCTTCACTCTTTGTTACCTAAATGATTAAAGGTACCAAGTTACTGCAAGTAACACTAATTATTATTATCCTTATTAATGTTTACCATTCTTATTATTCTTTAATATTATTCCTTTAAGATCTCTAGTGAATATTATTAGTATTATTAATTCATCATTATGACTTTAAGAAGTGATAACATAGTATTATTAAACTACAATCTTTACAATAAATAATATACTTAATTTAAAGGGCATTAATAAAAAAACCCGGTTTTTCCGCGTTTACACCCGGGTTTCTGCGCAGCTGCGGCTGCGCAGTGCACCCGGTTTTCCGCATTTACACCCGGTTTTTTTTAATTTTTAATTTTTAAGCAAATAGCATGTGGAGGGCGGCATTTGATGCGCGTGACCTCCCCAATCATCCTCATTAAATATTTTATTTAAAACAAATAAAATAAACAATTAAAACAAGGAAAATAAACAAAACAAAATAAAAATATGGAGGGCAGCATTTTAAATAAGTAAAATAAACAAAAGTAAATAATATAAAATTAAACAAATAAGAATGAATGAAATGAATAAAATTAATCAATTAATTAAAAGCAAGAGACATAATTGCAAGTAAATGATTTATGAATAACGCAACTTCCCCAATTATCCTCATTCAATATTTTATTTAAAACAAATAAAATAAATAAGTAAAACAAGTAAAATAAACAAAACAAAAGTAAATTAAATTAAACAAACTAAATGGAATAAATGAAATGAATAAAAGAAATCCTGGAAATCAAGCTGTGAGGATTTTTTATGAAAAAACCGAGTGGATTGGCCAAAAAAAATAGAAGCCATAGTTTTTTTGCAAAAAGAAAAATTACTATAAAATTCTACACCCCTGTAAGTATAATAAATAAATTTAAAATCTCCAAAAACAATGCAAATCCGCCCGCAAAAAATTAAATAAAAAAACCGGGTGTAAATGCGGAAAACCGGGTGTACTGCGCAGCAATTTGGACGTCGCCGCTGCGTAAAACCGGGTGTAAATGTGGAAAAACCGGGTTTTTTTATTAATGCCCAATTTAAATATACTTAAATTAATAATACCTTGATTAACTAACACATCAATAATTCAGGCTACTCTGTGATAATAAATAATAGAGTGATAATATAGTATGATTAAACTACAATCAATCTTTACAATAAATGATATACTTAAATTAAGAATACGTTGATTAACTAACACATGAATAATTCAGGTTACTCTATGATAATAAATAATACTTATAAGATGTGACAATAACAAATGACACATACGCATTGATAAGTTAATATTTTATTAATATTAATAAAAGGGCCTTTAATATAATAAGGGCATTAATCAAAAAACCCAGTTTTTCCGCATTTACACCCACTTTTCTGCACAGCTGCGGCTGCGCAGTGCACCCGGTTTTCCGCATTTACACCGGGTTTTTTGTATTGTTAATTTTTAAGCAAATAGCACGTGGAGCGCGGCATTTGATGCGCGTGACCTCCCCAATCATCCTCATTTGATATTTTATTTAAAACAAATAAAATAAACAATCAAAACAAGGAATATAAACAAAACAAAACAAAACAAAACAAAAATATGGAGGGCGGCATTTTAAATAAGTAAAACCAGTAAACATTATTTATTTATCAAAATTTTAAATTTATTTATTATACTTAAAGGGGTGTAGAACTTTGTGGTAATTTTTAATTTGCAAAAAAACTGTGTCTTCTACTTGTTTTGGCCAATCCACCCAGTTTTTTTTTAATTTAATTTTTTGCGGGCGGATTTCCATTATTTTTCAAAGTTTTAAATTTATTTCTCATACTTACAGGGGTTTAGACTTTCATGGTAATTTCTATTTTGCTCAAAAACCATGGTTTTTTTTTTTTTTGGCCAATCCCGCCGGTTTTTTCATAAAAAATCCTGACAGCTTAATTTCCAGGATTTCTCAACATTTTCACATTTTTTAAACTTTTTCTAAGCACTTTAAGGGGTGTAGAATTTAATGTGAATAACAGTTTTTTTTTTTAAATCACTGGTTGGATTTTGATGATTTTTGGACTCAATTTATTTCCAAACACCTTCACATCTGTCTTTCAAGATATTCAGGGAGTTTTTAAATGGATTCATACACTTTAGAGGGTGAAGAATTCATTGGAAACAAATACTGATTATAAAATTGACTTCTTATCAGATTTCATGACAAAGAAATGGAAATACAATTATACACAGAGGTATGGTACATTGCATGATGCTTTGGAGTGTTACATGTTGTTTATTAAATAACCAACAACCGGGTGTAAATGCGGAAAACTGGGTGTAAATGCGGAAAAACTGGGTTTTTTTATTAATGCCCTAGAATAAATGAAATGAATAAAATAAATAAATAAAATACAAAGGAAGAGACATAATTGCAAGTTAATAATTTATTAGCACACAAATAATACGTATAAGAAAGAGAAAATGTTATCAACACTACTGATAACAGCTAGAAAATGCTTACAAATGGTGAATATACGCCTGAATTACATTCCTGAACTGATATGTAATGGGCAAAAAAAAATAGAAGACATTGTTTTTTTGGGAAATAAAAATAACCATAAATTTCTACACCCCTGGAAGTATATTAAACATTTGTCAAATGTTGAAAAAAATCCAAAATCCGCCCGCAAAAAAAAAATCAAAAAAGGGTTTAAAAGCGGAAAACCGGGTGTGCTGCGCAGCAAATTAGAGGTTGCCGCTGCGTAAAACTGTGTGTAAACGCGGAAAAACCGGGTTTGTTCCTTAATGCCCTATAATAATTATGATACCACTAAGGAATCCCAATAGCCCAATTCTGGATAATCTATAGTTTAATGCTGATATATCATCAAGAATTGGCCACAACCTACCTTCAATAAGGTAGAAACCACAAACCCACATGAGTACTCCTTGGATGCCTATTAATAATACTCTGTTTGGGTTATATTGCAAAAAACACTTAAGTCTGATGTTTCATTCAAGTGGATGAGCAAGACAGTGGTGGAAATTACAACTCAAGGACATGTGAATGAGAAATAAAAGGGAAACCAAAGAAAAAACAACCCCCGGTACATATATCAGAAGTGGTAGTTGGCTACAGCTATTTCTATATCTTGGGAAAACAAAATTTGGAGGTTTTGAATAGAAAAAGATTTGTGAAACTCTTCATGGGTTTTTTTCCAATCAACCATTGGCAAACCATCATGACCAATCCGGTTAAATCCCATGGAGCACAAAAAGTTGAGAAAGTATAATCGGAGGTTATCCAAAGTCCCGTGAGGCATCACTGAAGTATTACCACTATCAACCTTATGTTTCAGAACATTGGCGCCAAATTCCAATAAGGCCGAAGCATTTGAAGTAGTCGGACGTTCAGACCCGTATTTGTTAGTGACAAAGGCGGTTGTTGGACCAAAAACCAGGAGACCAGCAAGCATCCGCATTTGCTCCCGCGTGTTTAATGTTGAACACTCATCAAGCTTTTTATACTTTGGTCTTGTTGGTGCCTGGAGACCGCAGATGTAACACAAGGCTGACATAGCCCCCGTGAAGTATAGACCAAGGACCTTGAGACCGGAGGTGTTTGGTTGGGGGCTTGATCCATCCTTTGCGTGACTTCCAAGGTTTTCATAAGTTCGTTGGAATGCAAGATGGGCAGTATGCACCAAAGATTCGTCCAGGGGGAGAGGCTGCCATTCACTGCCCTGTTGCTCCATGTGTCGAAGGGCCCAGCAGTCTTGCAAAGCACTTTTAAGCCGGAGATAAGCGTGGTCACTTGGAGAGAAGTATGAGGCCAGATTTGCCGCAAGTGTGTGGGTCTGGACACGTTTGGACAGCGGCGCCTTCCGGTTCTCCTGGGAAGCCTCGAGCTGTGCCATGTTGACAACTTCAGGAGTTATCAGAGAGAGAGCACCAGGTTGAGTGGGGTTAAGAATTCTCTCTGCATACCACACAAATATCAGCCTTTGTGATGTATGAACAAGTGAGACAAAAAGTGAGTATTTACCAGATTTGCATGCCTTCAGAAGTGTATCCACTTCCCTCCAAACAACTCGGCTGAACTCCTGTGGCATCGTTGGATGTGGTGTGACCATTGAGGGGAGGTGTGTGAGGATGAATGCTATGTTTTCAATCATTTTCTCGGCTGAACGGTGTGACCACACAATTCCACCCGCCAAATTTTCATTCAAATCATCTGCCAATGCTTTTGGAAGCATTGGGCCAGGGATAAATAGACCCATAGCTGTGCGCAAAGGAGGGATGTTAATTACAAGATGGGTGTGCATAAGCAATGGGGAGTGACTTACAAGGAGGCGTCAGGACAGGGGGAGGAGGAGTTGATTCGCCCGGTGGTCTTTGGGTAGGTGGCTTGACTGTTGATGGCCCAGCAACAGGGGGGTTCCGTGGAATTCTGATCATTCTCATCGTCTGACTGCTCGTATTCAGCCTTTATTTTAGAGGCCCAATTCTCCAGGTTTTCACGTTCATCTGGTTTCAACGCAGGGTGCCGCGCCAGCTCTGTGCATTTTTCCCAGAGATCCAAACCTGTGTAATGGTGGGAGGGTGGGTGGGAGTGAGCCAGCTACTTATATTATACACAAAATAAAGGAATGAATCTCACGTCCTAGTTCACAGGTCTGATGTGAAGACATTGTTGATTGTTGAAGTCAAGTTGGTGATTTGTGCGGAATCTGTTAGCATATGAATGGGAGAGTATGTCAGCAAGTGTTACTATCTATGGTAAAAAAAATTTTAAAAAAAAAAATGGAAGAGATGTGGGGGAATGAATGTGTTTGAGATGGGCCCATTGGGCCACTTTTGGGGGGGATGGAGTGCGTCTGGGGCTTATACGGGGCCCTTTGAGCTGCCTGGGGGGTTTGAATGGCCCCTTTGAATGTTTTATTGCCCCTTTGGAGCATCAAAGTGGGCCTGTGGGCCCACTGGAGGTGATGGGCAGAGGCGGGCCCCTTCTGACGGCCATTGGGCCCTGTCTTTGGGCCAGTTGGGCCTTGGGGCCCTGGGCCTGTGGGCTTTTTTTCTCCCACAAAATTAAACCCCCAAAAAAACCTTTTTTTTGGTTTTTTTGTGGTTTTTTCCTCATTTTTTATTTCTCATTTTTTTTTTGTTTTTTTTTTTTATGTTTTTTTTTTTTTTTTATGTTTTTTTTTTTTTTTTTTTTTTTTTTTTTTTTTTTTTTTTTGTTACTCACGTTTTTTTTTGGGTGGTGTCTCGAATTCGTGGTCGTTCTGATTGAAAACAACCAGACCAACGGTCTGATTCCTGAAAGGAATCAGACTCGGCGGGCTCGCTCACGTAATCGAATGGTCCCTACCATTCGATTACGTGAGCGAGGGGATATCGCAGGCGATATCCCCCCACACGCCAAACAATTGGCGTGTGGTACCCGCACGCCAATTGTTTGGCGTGCGCTCCCACACGCCAAACGATTGGCGTGTGGGAGTGCACGCCAAACAATTGGCGTGCGGGTCCCACACGCCAATTTTCTTTGGCGTGCGGGGCCCACACGCCAAAAAAAAAAGGCGTGTGGGAACCGCACGCCATTTTTGGCGTGTGGGAACCGCACGCCATTTTTGGCGTGCGGGGCCTACACGCCCTTTTTTTTTGGCGTGTAGGGTCTACACGCCAAAAAAAAAGGGCGTGTAGGCCCCGCACGCCAAAAAAAAAATGGCGTGCGGGCTGGCGTTGGCGTGCGCGCTTGGCCTGCGTTTATCAACGCCCTCATCAGAGCTCACAAGCGAAGTGGCTTCCGCCCCCCGGGGACTCCCGATTCCGCGGTAGAATTTCAAAAAAGCCACGATGCATCCCAACGGTAACCGCCTTTCACCAGTGGACGACAGTATGAAGATCAAGACCATGGCAAACAAAGTCTCGCTATGATTCATCACTTATTTCTCCTAGTATACGCAGATCGAGTGGCAAAATGGACGAATAATACGGAGAGAGACGTAAGTTCCCCGACTACTTTTATTCTTTCTTTTCCCTATTTTCCCGCCATCCATTTCGTTTTCAAAGGAGGGGGGATAGTGATGGATATATGCCGGGGCCAGACGAGTCGGCCAGTAGACGTAGTAGTACTAGATACTTACCAGCCTTCAAACAGCCTGCTTGTTGGAAGATGGGCGTCGTTGGGCCGTCGAGGCGTACACTTACACCGGTTCACAAATAGCGTCTTCTCGATTCTTTATTCTCTTATCTGAATTCACCCCTCCCTTCACCACATCTTCTCACTACCTTATAAAACAACCCTTTTCTCTTTCTTTTCAGAAACCCCTATCTGTCTTCTTGATGTATAGACTGATTCGTTAAACCTTTGATTTGTCTCCGTCTGACAAGATACCACGACCGGTGGTGTATGTAGTGATCTGAATCATTAAATTGTACCTGGTGAGGGGAGGTGCGCATACAATTCAAAAATCGGAGCGGCGGCTTGATCTTTGGTAGGACGTCCGCGTTGTAAGTTCAAGCCAAATCAATCATTGACGCTCCTTTTATTATCTTCATCATCACACACGTCTCCACCAAGCCTTTGTTATCTGATAGGACATTCGTCTTGCATGTATCTGCAAGAGATTTGGAGTCTTTGTGAAGCAATAAGATGTCGAGATAAGCATCCATCAATTCTTTCACGATAGCAATATCACCCAAGGTCGGAAAATTGAACGCGTCCAAACCATAGCACGCCATAGATGCCTGCTGGCGAAACTTTCCAGGTAAGTCTAATGTTTATCTTTGGTTCGTTCTGTTCGGATATTTCGATTCCGCTTCCTCCTATTTCGAGTCTCTGAGACTAAAGTAAAGCACAAGATAAATATTTTGCTATCTGAGGTCAACTCCGGCGAATTTGGGGATCCACATGTGAGGTGATTCCTTGAGATCTTTGGTCCTTTTCTTATGCTTCTAAATCCCGCATAGTGTGATATTGTCTTCATCCAAGATTTCATGTTGCTCGGATCGTAACTAAATCGTAAAGAGTTGATTGAATCCAACCTGAATGGGTTTCTGTGAGAAAGCAAAAGTGGTTAAAACCATCTTAGCTGCGCGAATAGGTGAGAACCATTCCGCAGTCCAGGACCAAAAATCCCATGCTTCCAGACTCAGGCAGATCGGCGATAAACCAGAATCTCGCTCCAAGACAGGCGTTACAAACGAGCACCCCTGAATAAAACTTCAATATATGTAATAAATCCATGCCAACAAAATCGGAAAATTAACAAAAAAATAATAATTAAAATTAAAGATCCAGAGAGCAACAAATCCCAACAGAAACAGTTACGTGACGACAAAAAAATTGATCAAACGATGAGCCCTGCCAGCTAATAGCGAAGAGCTACAGGGAGGTAAAAACAAGAAGTGCAAGCGCACCATGATGAGTGGAATTACCATATAACCATGTTGGTGTTGCCTATTCACCAACACCCAACACCTTCTCCAGCCAAAGTCGCTACCATGTAGATATCTCTATGTTCATTATCTTCCTTGCTTGCGGCCTCTTAACGTATCTGTATTCTCCTTTTGATACCGGCACAATTTACCTCCACTAGCCCAATCATCTCGTATGACTTAACCTTGAACATCTCCATAGACTCCACAGTCGAATCTCCCACAAATTGGCTTCGACACCGGTCATTGCCTAAGAGTGCGTGAGCTCGCTTCAACCAAGAACAACCATCATCCTGCCACGCCGTCAGCAATTTATCCATGTCTACCCGCATCAAGACTACCACATCTGCCACTTGCATGGTGGCAGAAAACTTAGTCTTGATAATCCCCTTGCACTTCGACTCTACCATCTTTAACATCTCCCTGCAAGTCCCTCTAAACAGGTCCATGGTGACAACCGAGGCTATTCATAGCATAGAACGCCTGTTCTTGACAATCTTCAAGATCTCTTGCGACTTCTTCAATGCCGACGATGCCAAAAAATAAGTGAGTTTCACAATTCTTTGAGCCTCATAATGAGGCAGGTGATTGTTGTGACTACCTAGCGACACCGGGTGGTAAGGTATGGGGATTTGGATGGAAGAGTTTGGTTCCATAGTGTAGGCATCTGGATGAAATGGGGCTCGATGATCAAGCGCTGTGGGTATCACTATCTCCACATCAGAATCAGCTTCCAGCTCCTCAATGTCCGAATCAATGAGGATGGCTGCTTCAGGGTTACTCTCCACTACTGCCTGGTCTGATGGGAACAGGGGAACGACCGATTCAACAATCAGAAAATTCAGGTCCTTCGCAAGGAAGTACATGTGCTTGCATGCACTTCCATATCGTGCAAAGTGGGGGCAGGTACAGCTATTGAGTCTACCTTTCTTCAAGCCAACCCTTGGCTGATGAGTAAGGATGTATGAGTGATTGGTTGGTTTGGTGAAAGAGGAGACTCGAAACTACAGGATTAAAGAAATGAGTGAGGTCTAAAGAGTATGGGCTAGCCTGTCATTAACATAGGAGCAATGAGATAGCTTACATGGTTTGGAAACTGTGCTACAACGACTCCAATACAAGCCAAGAAAGACCGGGTGTAACCCTCCCCCAATACTCTTGCATGAGACTGAAATTTGTTTGTCCGCTGCTTTCGGAATCCTATCTCTACGCAAATTGACTCCTTTTGGTACCTGGGAAGCACCTCATCTTTGAATATTTGAATGACCACATCTATACGATGGCGTTAAGGTCCAGGTATATACTTTGTTTTCAAAATGTTGTGCCAGCTTTCAGTATAGTTATTAGTATGTATGCCCTGATGAGCAGTCTAAATGTGTATTTGGTACGTTCAAGTAAGGTAAGGATGTGAGAGAGATGATCACATTTCAATTGAGTGATTATGTAGCTTACAGTTCGATAGAACATGGCCCAGTTCTCATAGTGTGAATGCCACTGGTCTTCCAAATACTTCCCAAAGGCAAAACTGATACCACCCCACTTGGTTGAGAAGTCTTTCCAGCAAGTTTTGGGGCCAGGTGAACAACAATATAGTAGGTTGCGAAATTCATTTATTGCCTCATTAGCTTGATCTTGCAGATACCAGACTGCCACCCCCTTTAATGCCTTGAGGACATGAAATATGCACCAGTAGTGCTTAGGACCATTGGGTCCAAGGTCCTGATACACATTGGCAACAGCATTGGTTATTGCCAATGCACAATCACTCATTATGGCTTGAGGAACAAGCCCTGAGCTGAGTCGAAGCCATTGTAGGATCATCTCTACAGGCTCACTGAAAGAATAAAAGGAACTCTCATTTCAGTGAGGGCTGGTTGATTGATGTGAGAGATTGTGTTGAAACCCTGTGACACCACTGTGACAACTACAACTCACTCAAGAGTTCCCTTCTCATCCGACTCTGTCCTCTCTCCACTTCTCTTCTCTTCCCATCGAAGTCAACTCTCAAGATCATCACAAGCACCCAACTCAAGATCAAGACTCCCCTCAAGTTCAAGTCCGGGAAGCTTTAACAGTGGACAGCCTCATTTAGCTTCCAACTTGGTGAGAAATGCAACAATAGCATTTCATCCGATGATCCTCAATTCAACAACATCACTAATACATTCTCTTATCATTCTTAGTCACTCCCAGTCTTATTTGATCTTCCATTAAAAAACATCAGCTAGCTTATAACCTATAATCATTAGGGTTTGTTTTCACTCACTTCAACTTCTCTCTCTCAAAATCAATCACTAACATACTGTTAATCTTAGTTTACAAGTCCTCTATTTTCTTCTTTATCATCTTATTAATCACTCAGCTAGAAAACAACATTCATCCAGGGTTGGTCTCTATTTCTGTCTCTCAACTTTATCCCTAATCATTTCTATTCTAATCTTGTCATCTAGGTTTTCTGGTCTTTTATCTTTGAGTAATAAAATCAAACAGTCACAGCTTCATTAGATTGACTTACGAAGCGGCTGATGCAGTGAAGGCCCAGCAAACTGGTAGTCCTTTTCCAGTGACAGGGTTCCAAATGACAAGGGTGTAGAGGCTGACCTTTTGGCCATCATGGAAACAGTAGTTGTTCACTGAGTTGTGTGTGCTATCAAGCATCAGCATACTCTGGCCATGGCTGAGGAGCATCTTTCTCTGCCATGGTGATTGAAAGGCAAACAGATATTTCACTGATGATGGGTTATCTGGCTTGGGTAGGTAGGTATGCCATCCAATCTTGATGAGTTCAAGGTTCCACAGTACAATGGATTTGAATACATCAGGGTCTCTCTTTGACAGAACATTGATTTGTTTCCGAATAAGGTACTTCACCTTATCGTACATGTTTTGGGATGCTTCTGGAATGAACAATCTTGTATCGCTCTGTGAAGTTGATTAAAAAGGGAGCTCAGCATTTGTATATATATCTCTCAAGGAAGGATGAGTTGACTCACATCGTGAAACAAGTCAGGTGACTGTAAAAGACGGTCAATTGATTCCCATCCTAGACCAGAGATAACCCGATCATTAAGCCACTTCTCAACGGATTTGGGAGCACGACAGATGAACATCTCTTCTTCGGAGAATGGATCATGGTTGTGCTCCCACAGCCACAATACACAAAGTGTATCTGTTGGGTAATGATGAGATATGCTGAACCGAGCCATGCACCCAATCTTTTGTGAATCATGGGTCTTACGCGAGTTTAGTGATTGCTTCAGATGTCCAGCCCGAGGGCACTTGAACTCAAGCTTGAAGGTATTGATAGGAGGCCTGCCTCGGAATGCCTTTAATGATGGGCTAGATTTGATGATGTCGTCATTGTGGGTTTTCTTCTGAGCTGTCCAGCAAACAGTTCCTTGCATTGCATGAACAAATGCTTGGGCATCTTCAAGTGAGCTTCCAGGAATTGTGAAACTGTAAGGACTGGGTGGAAGGGGAGGAGGATGGCCACCAACGTAACAAACAAGACACAAAGAATTTGGAAGATCAGTTGAGCCCTCTGGTACCGGGACCTCCTGGGTAAATGGTAGGGGGACTATGCTGTATATGTCCTCTACAAGGGGGAAATCCATCTTTCTTTGCTGATGAACAGCATATGGCCGTTTCATGTTGAGTAAATATGAGGAAGAAGTTTGAACAAAAGAAGTTGATGCTAATGAACTGCGTTTAAGATGCGATCTGAGTATGTGATGTATGTATTGGAAAATTTAATAGATTGTTCTTCAATGAATAAGGAGGAGGGAGCGGTCAAGATTTCAACTAAATAAATAAATAAATATAGTAAATTTTGAAGAAAGTGGTAATAATATGCTGAAACTGGAGACTGGGGATGTTGGAAGAGCTAAAAATGGGTGTGTTGGGCTCCGGGCCAAGTTTGAGAGGAATGTACTGGTCCGAAAAGCTGGATCAACACTCCTTTTTATGGGGAAACAGATCCTCATGGTGACTTTGAACTTGCAGGATAATTGGGTGAGTTCTCCCCTGCAGCTCGAGATCCTTCAGTGGACTTTCCTGCCTACAACTTCAAAACGGAATGGGATCCAGGATCACACTGCTCATCTGTATCCTCGAGGCTTTTCCCATTTAGGAGGGAGCACTCCAAGTTACCATTATTAGAGAAGTTTGTTTCAATTTCCCTACAAACGACTCAAGACCTCAGAACTAGGATCACTGACAACAACTATCTAAATAGAAGTTGAATGTTTTCTCCCAGAACAGACAGACAGACAGTCACAGAAAGAACAGAACAGCTAATCAATGATTTAACTCATTGTGCAGAAAAGACAGTTAACGAACAGAACCGGTAAAGGATATATTCCAATACAACGGCTACCGTTACGTGAGTCATAGCAAAACAAGAAAGACTGTAAGAAAACAATAAAGAACAAGCAAAGTAATACTTTATCCCAGATCGATCATACCAAGAACAACACAATTACACACAATTACAACTTGATAAATTTCTCAGCCATCATTTCACTACCGACTATCCCTCCTTATCATCTGATTCACCCCTTATCTCTCTATCTATCTCGCAATCTCTCTCTTCCTTCTTTCACTTTATCTCTATTCTTAAGAGGAAACCTCTTGTGTTGCTTTCAGGTACATATCATTCTCAGTCTCAATTATAAGAAGAACTTCTCATTGTAACTTAAATTAAGATACTAATTTACAATGAAATTTCAGTTGCTCTTAACCTAACATTTTCTTTAGCTAATTACAGTCACAACATGACGGGAATATCGAGGAAGGTTGACGAAAGTAAACAGTTGCAGAAATTAAAGCTATTACGTGTGCAACTGAGGAACAATTAATTTGCGCATTTTGAGCTGAGGTTTAGGATGTATGAGCTCAAACCCTTACAACCTTTGCAACCCGAGGGTTGCGTGGGCTGCGCGAACAAGCGCTTCTGGAGTGATCGAACTTTGGGATTGATTTGTAAAGGGAGTTTGATTTGCCCTTAGCATGCTGGAACCTTTGGCGGGGGCGGTATGGCCTCGTTAGCTTGTGTCTGTGGCTTTTCGGATGAGGCTTCCCGAGTCGTTTGTGTCTAGGAATGTCATCGTTCCCCTTCCTTGCCTCGTGAACACCGTGGTGTTGATCAGTGCTCTTAATCCGGGCCTCTTCCTGCTGATCCGCATAATCTATCACATCGGCCTCGTTATCATTTTCTCCACCGTCGCCAGATTCATCGTCCTCACGGGAAATTGTGAAAGTGGGACTTTGAGCTAGGATAGATCCACCTTCCTATCACATAAAGTAAGTATACAAGTAATGCTTCAGCCATAGCGATAAGTACTCCATTCGATTCCAGAAAAGGAGCTGTCAACTGACTGGGCTCATGATATTGATTTGGTAACCACCGCCTTCCTTGAGCCCTCTTATGGCCGAAGCGGGTATATCATATCGGCTCACTCTTTTTGGTATACCTTTCACTACGAGGGTGCTCAACGCAGTGGGGTAAGTACTGAAGCAAGTAATAAGTTGAGCTTCAGTTCCATCGGAGCAGTGAACGTCAAGTTGAGCTGTGACTTACCTGGGATCCTGGTTCGTTATTGCAACTGAGAAAGTTGCGGGATCAGAGTTGACGCTAGACCATCTCAATATCTTCTTGTTTCCGGTGCTAGCAGACATTTAAGGTCTTTAGAATCAAGAGTCAACACTGCTGAAGAAAAATCGAACTTTCGGATACTCAACTACCAAAAGTCATTTGTCCCAGGTGAAGTAACAAGATAAGCGTCCGCGGAACGAAATGATGAGAGTGCGCCGAGCAGGATAGCTACCATCAACGGAAGACTGCAGGTAAGCCCCATCAAGTTTTTGTTTTGGGTCATTGGTAGAAGATTTAGCTCTGGCTCGTATATACAAATGATGGCTTGACTTTCTTGAAAGAACCAAAGCTGATCTGGTTTTATGACTTTCGAGGTGGTGCCTCTCGATGGTGGGTTTATAGACGGGACTTCGGAGGTCATTTTATAGCTTGACATTCAGAACTGTTGTCTGGGTTAAGTATGAATGTTCAGCTTACCCCTGCACGGGGTTTTTCGTGCATATCGCAGTTATCCTTCCCGTCAGCTGGCGTGTTTTTATCCCAGAGATAGGTATGTTATTGTTCGAATCCGATGAGATGATGACCATCTCAGAGACAACGGTCCATGAGAGGAAAGTTTACAATACGCGTGAGCAATCTTGCCCCATTGAACCGATAGACATACTCCTACACACCATGGCAGGCTGATTCCGTCGAGCGGGACGAACTCGATTGACAAACCAGCGCGCGCAAAAGTGACCGACGGCCGCTGGGTCAGCAGTGCACTGGCTATGTAAGTCCTCACATCGGTCGCATTTGCAATGGTTCTTCATTTTCCGGTAATGCCCACATGCATCTTTCACTCAGCAGCTGAACCAACTGAAATCTACCATGGCGTGAGGCCATTGCCTCGGCCCCAACGCCACTTCTATACCAGCCAAGCATCCAGATTCCACCAGTGCTGAACTTATTTGGTAGATCCCCAACATGAATGTAAACGTAGCCTCGATCATACCCCGTTCATAGTGGAACGATCAAAGGTCAAATTGATAACTAACGATGTACCCGCATGACGCGGAATTGATACCCGGAGTGGCTTCTGATACTGGAGTGAAAAGTCGTGTTGTATTGTATCATGAAGGTTCCCATGTGATTCCAAGACCTCTGGGTGGTCAATGAAGAGGAATCACAATGTGACGAAGTAATGTTCATTGGATAAGCGAAAGTAACCGGTAACAATACGGATAGCGTGAATAATAAAAAGCAACTGAATATGTTTTTCTAACAATAACACAAGATAAAGGTTCCCACAGGGATGAAAATCAAGAAAGTCTCAAAGATCAACAAGAAGATGGTTTTCCCGAATGTGGTAAAACGTAAACAGGAACTTTTCAGAGCCTCAAGTAATGAAAATATTGGCGGCTACAGCCATCAAGGAAGGAGCTACATCCTCAAATGTATCCATTTCCCGACTAGGAGGGGGAGTGTAATGAATTTCGGTGATGCGATCTTGAGAAGGAGTGTATTGATCTTCGGTGACGAGATTTCGAGTGCATGACGGGACCTGGTAAGACCGACGAAGGACTCAAGTTTCCGTCGTGATAACCCTCCGGGAGTTTGATCGAAGCTTTGTTGCTCGGAGAAACCTGATAGTCGGATTCAACATATAGTTGACCACATGAAGGGTAGTACTGGTCCTGATAACCTTCGCTTTCGACCGATTCACCCCAGGTGATTCTGAATATCATTTGCAAAGCGGTGCATAGACCAGCTTAACGGTAGTTGAAAACATCAATCAGGTTTAAAATATAGCTTACATCTCAAATCGGAAGATATAGCTGCCTGTGGCGATGTCCCTGGGGATAGGGACCTCCCATAAATCACCCCCGAGCTGGGGGGAGTACTGCTTGCGTAACTGAGTCACGCCATCTTTGCTCTCTTGGATCTTGAAGTAAGATGCCGTAGAAGCATCAAACGATTGACATGCGGTTGGAGATGCGCCGCATTTGCCAAGATACGTCAGGATATGGCCGTGATGATGAGGATATCTGTGACCAAGTGAAACAAATTGATACCATGAATGAAGCGGCAAGGCTGATGTTCGCGAGACAAAAGCTCTTACCCTCGCCCAGTATCGCCCTGAAGAACTAAAAATACTTTCCCTCCAGCACGAACCTTTAAGGTTTTTCCGGCTGATTCACCGGCATCCGAGAAGAATGTGCCACCGGATGGGGCGACTTGCCCCTTCGGCGTGTGAGAGGCGCCGCAAACGATGGCCTTGTTGGCAGTGAGAAACTTGCTGCCGATCCATCCGATGCTCTCCGAGGCTGGGCGATATGCTGCGTTTTCTAATTTCCATTCCTTTTGACCAGGCTGCCAGACTGAATCAGAGGTAGTTTTCCATTGTTTGACGAAAACATGACCTGAGACCAAGCTCAAAAATAACCCAAACAAGCCAAGTGATGTGATGCACGATCGAGTCAAAGAAGCCATCATATATGATATATATGTATAGATGGGGGTGTTGAATTTGACTGATGTGACGAACGAACGATGTGTAAAATGTGAAGTTTGATCTAAGAATCAAAGTAGAGGTTGGGTACGAATGAAGGGCGAGCAGACGAGCGCTCTCAGATAGGTGGGGAAGGGTAGGGATCAGAGAGGGATCTGAAAGGCCGGAAGACTAGTTTAAACCTCAAGGGATGAACGAAAGGAATCACGCTGCAGGGTGACCGTCAGTCGTACTCTGGTTTATGGATGAATTCTTCCAGTTGACGAGGTTTTTAGGGACGCGTTCTGCGCTATAGATCGCTACTACTTAACTAATGTTATCGCCTGATTAGAAAACTGGCACGGGAGGTTCGAGAAGCTCGCTCCAGTTGCCATTGACCATAGGCGTCATTCCATTAAAAAGATTTATGTATTTGAATGGGTGCAATGAATTTCATACATATCGTAGACGCGGTCGTCAACTTGTCCACTTGACAGGGTGACGTGCATAGGAAGCAAGGTGAGGCATTTATGTACTCCGTAAAACCACGCTTTTTTATTTTTATTTTTGAAGTGTAATTTGGCCTTTGGCATTGCACACTATGAATCTAAGTAACATCGAGGAGTGAGAAGAAAAACACAATTTAAATGGCAGATGTAACTACGACAAACGCTGACATCATGAGGAAGAGTCTGGAGAATGAGAACAGAAGACAAAGGAAAATAAAGAAAGAAGAAATGAGAAAATGAGAGAAAAATGACAAAACGGAACTAATGTCGGACAACTAATTGAACCAAACTTTCAATCTTTGATTGGTGGAAGGCCTTCACGAAAGTTGCTCTCGGAATCGACCGCTGTCGATTAAGAACTGAGCTAGGGGTCTCTCAGCCTTTCGATTGTGTAATGTGCTTTCAAGTCGGTTGGAATTGAATCGGATCTTGAGTCGGCGAACGGTTCTTCGGAGTTTCAGGCGATGCTTCTTCAAAGTTGGGCAGAAGTTGAACAGGTGGACAACTGTCTCTTTGCTTCCGCAAGCCAAGCACAGGGGGTCCAAACTCCTGTGGATGCGAAATAAGAAATAATTCAATGTGCAATGACCAGATCCCAGCTGATTAACCAGCGAGCTAAGTGATGTAAGATTTTGAGGTCTTATATTTTATTGCAGCGAACAAACTAAAGCTAATAATAGTATTTAACTTGACAAATAAAAGAATAAGACAAAAAGGGAAAAGATTGAGTAAGATGAATAATGAGATAAAGAATGAATTCATTAAGTACCTTAAATCGTTCTAGTTCGGGTGATAACTCAAAGAGAGAGAAACAAAGAATTCTTAATTGGAGAAATATTGAAATAACTGCAAGCCTAATGAAAGGAAATAAGATCGGTCAATAACTTGAAAGTAGAAACAGAATGAGACAGTGAAACTATAAATGAGAAAGAGTAAAGAGAAATAAACGAGAGTATGATCTACCTCCACTTGAGTTAAATCGTGGCTCCTCCTGAATGTCTTTGCTCTGATTTGATTGAGTGCGATGGGACTAGAGTTTGGTCAAAACGGGTTGAGTCAATAGTGAATTAAGGGATTGTTGGTTGATTCAAAGTGTGAGTCGTTGGTTCTTGTTGAGTCTGAAGAACTAGATTGTGGGGTGTGAGTCTTTGGTTATAAACCTGATTTGTGACATTGCATATGACTATGCATGCGGGGCCTGAAGGTAAAATCACCAATGACAGTTTAGGATCATTTATATGACAAGTGAAATGTGAAGGCCCAAGCTGGGCAGGTTTTCTTCCGGATAGGTCCTGTCGAACCGTGCGACTAATCTTCACCAAGTTTCCCTTGGGTTCAAAGAAAGGAGTGGAGGGGGACTCCACCGCCTCTTTGGCCAATTTGTCGGCCATCTCGTTGCCCAGAATGTCTTCGTGACCCGGGCACCACACAAACATGATTGAAAGCTCTAGCGGAAAGGATGCCAGTCTCCTGTCAATTTGCGCAAAGAACCTTTGACCTGGTTTGGGGGCCGCTGGGTCCTTGGTACGATGAATTACTCCTTGATTGTCAACATAAAGGATGATTTGATTGAAGGAAGCCTCCCTACAGAGTAATTCTGCCAATCCTACAGCAGCAAGGACACCAGCCGCTTCACATTTGTGGTTAGAGATGACCGCTTGGTTGCCCATGGCCAACGCGCTATAGACGTTCCTACTAGGGCAAAAAGCTGCACCTGCGCCGCCCTTTTCAGGGTGATAAGACCCGTCACAGAAAATTTCAAGCACCCTCTGGTCTAGGGAGTTAGATAAAATGAGGGACTTAACCAAGTTAATGGCCTCCTCCTTGGAAGATTCCATATTGGAGTACTTAAGCTTCCTTGCTGGTCCCAAATGGAAATCAAACAAGAGATGAATGATCTCAGGATCCATTTCCAAAGCTGAGTCGATCCTTGGGGACGCTAAACCAATTTGGGCTGCATCCGCAAACTTCTTCTGAGTGTTGGCTCTGCTGTCCAAAATGAGAGTGCGGACAACATTGTCAGCTTTGATCACAGTTATCTTGCAGTAGAAAAATGAGAAACTAGTTTTGATTATCTCATTGAAGAAATTTGGGACCAATGTTCAAGAATTGATAAACTTCAATGATGTGGATTTGAAGATTCTGAGAGAAAAAATGCCTGGGAGTCGGTTGACCTTCTCAGCAAAGGCCTTGACTTTTCCCCTATTAGGCTCAGTAGCCCATATTGTGGCGCCATACGTCAATCTAGGGAAAAGGACTGTTCTAATTAGCTTAAATCTATCAACTTCACCTGATCCCCATTGGGAATTCCCGAAGATCTTGAGTTGGTTGATCAATTTGTTTGCTTTTGCCTCTAGCGCCTGGAAATTGTGATTGAACAGCAATTTTTGGTCCAGCCATCCACCCAGCCAATGCACCTCCGACAAAGACCTGAGCTGCTGGTTCCAAAATGGGAGATCCCCCTCAGGGGGTTTTCCCTTTAGGAGCCACAAAAACTGTGCCTTGGCTAGATCAAAGATGGCTCCGTGCGTTTTACCCCATTGGAGCGACCTATCTCCCTCACCAATCAGCAGGTTTCTAGTCTTAGTCGGTGAGGTTTACACTACCAGGTGTACAAGTTGTCAACGTAACCAATCAAGACTGTATCTGTGAGGGTGGAAAATTTCTTGTTTAGCAAAGAATTGTTGTAAAGGATGTAAAGGATTACCGAGAGCGGTGATCCTTGAGGGAGGCCAATGTCAATCTCAAAAGGTTTTGAGGTAAAATCACCTAATCGTATGGTGGTAAAACGGCCCCTGAGGAAATCTGCAATGATCAACGTCAAATATGTGGGGCATTTGATTTGAAACAGATAATGTATTAATCTTGCTGGATGAAAAGATGGATATGCCGATTTGACATCCAGAAATAGCCCCGCAACATATTTGCCCTCTTTCCATTTGGCTTTCACCCAATGTTCAAGAGCAAATATTGCATCCTCCGTCCCTGAGCCCTTCCGTCCACCAAAGTGGCCAGAAGCAAGCACGCCAGACATCTCAGCCCAAGCCGTGAGGCGCCGGGCAATGATGAGTTTGAAGAGCTTCCCCGTTGAGCTGAGAAGTGCAATAGGTGTGAGATTTTGATGTCAAGCACTTTATTGCAGCTATAACTTAAATGCTAATAGTAGTAACAGAACTCTTGAGAAAGCAGAAACAATAAAGTGTTAATAAGAAAAGATAACAAAACTTAAAAGAGTATAATAAAAGAGAATGAGTGATCTAAATTATACCTTTAGCTTTGTTCAATCCTGGTAACAAATCAAGTTGATAACAGCGCCTTTGAAGATGAATAGGAATAGAAAAATAGTCACAAGCCTGAAAGTATTGAGGAAAAGACAGATCAATTTTTTGTATTCAAGGAAATGAAAAGACGAGAGCGAGACGAAAGAGAAAATGTTCCAAGTACCTCCACTTGGACTAAATCGCACTCCTCCTAGATCTTCAAAGTTGGTTTCAAGTGATTGATGGGATAGACAAGCAGCTGATAGGGCGCTCGACGGTTGATTAAGGGAAAGAATCGGTTGGAATTTGGATAGGTGGTTGTTGGTGAAAAGTCTTCTCGAGTCTGCTGAACCTCAGAGATGATGAGAGCGGGACTTCTAGGATTAAGTCATTTTGCATATGACTTAAATCAACCATGCATATTGACTGCGGTCAGGATTAACTGACACTCCTCCTTAATTCTGACTCAGTCAAGTGAAGCTGTGATCGAGAGCTTTCTAATTTGATGAACCCAAGCGGTTTGGTTAGACCATCTGCGATCATATCGTGGGTTGAGACCTGCTGCATCGTTAATTGTTTCTTGTTGACCAGCTCTAACACGTATTGAAACCGAACCTCAATATGTTTGGTATTGTCATTCAATTGAGCCTCTTTGCTGATAATCACTGCACCGGAGTTGTCATTTTTCATTGTTGGAGCCTTGATCTTGACGCGTAGATTCAAAACTAAATTCGTCAACCATCTCAATTGCTTTGCACATCGATTGATCGCCACGAACTCTGCCTCCGTAGTTGATTGAGCCACTACAGGTTGTTTCTTCGTCGACCAACATATGGGATTTCCATACATTGTAATGACATACCCCGACTTTGACTTCTTTGTGATCAATGAGGTTGCATAGTCCGCATCCGCCCAGCCGCACAATCCTTCGTCTGGATCTTCAGTTTGCTTGTACAGAATTCCCATCGTGACTGTCCCCTTGATGTATCGCAACATGTGTTTGATTGCGGACCAATGCGATTCATTTGGGTTGCTGGTGAATTGTGCCAACAGATTGGTAGCGAAGGTTATATCCGGTCGAGTATGAAGAGCCAGATAGTTGAGCATTCCTACAGCCTTCTGATAGAGTTTCTGATTTATTGGTGGAGCGTCCATAGCCACTATTTTGTGAAGATTGATGGGCGCCGGCGCTCTGACTGGATTCGCGTCCTGCATATTGAAATCATATATGATTTTTTCCGCAAAATCTGCCTGGTGCAAATGGACCGAGCCGTCCTCCTTCCAGTCAAGGGTGTAGCCCAGGTGTTGCGTTGGACGTTCCTTTATCTTGATGGAATAAATTTGCGTAATATCGTCCAGAAACTTCAAAACCCGTCCATTGTTGTCGGCGACCACGAGACCGTCATCCACATGCATGTGCAGGATCAAGGTTCAATCGATGTTGTAGAACACTGATTCATCGAGAGGAGAGGACGACAATCCTAATTTGGTCAAGGTACCAACCAGATGCTTCCGCCATTGACGTGGTGCTTGCTTAGTCTCATACAGTGACTTATTCAAGCGCCACACCCATGACTCTCTGCCTGGAGTCTCAAATCCTTCAACCTGTGCAACATATACAGGCGCATCGATTTCACCGTATAAGAAAGCTGTCTCGACATCAAACTGGTAGACCGCCCATTGAAGATTGACCGCTAGCGTAAGAAGTAGTTTCAGAGACTCATTCCGGGCAACCGAGGCGTAGGTATCAAAGTAATGCATCATGTGCACTTGATGGTTACCAAAACACACCCAACGAGCCTTGAACCTTAGCAGATCGCCAAATTCATTCTTCTTTCTCGCCAATAGCCACATTCCTCCAATTACTTTGTCGTCTCCCGGCGGTGGTACCAAAGTTCCCGTGTTCTTGGTTGATAATGAGTTGTATTCATCCGACATAGCTTTCATCCATCCATCAAATTCGGCGGAATTTCCCAGTGCCTCTTTGATGGTTACCGATTCCGTCAGAAACAGGTGTTCAGGAGGATCAAACTGCACTAGTAACAACTCTTCTGGTGGATCACGAATAATTAGAGGGGCCTCATTTCTGATCCTTGCTCCCGATCTACGTGCCGTGTGAATGACATTTCGATTGTCTACTGCGCTCGAAATCTCTTTTGACGGAGGCTGTGTTACCGGCACGAAATCGTAGTTCTTCGTTGGAGTCGGCTTCATTGGACTGTCAGGAGGATTTTCAGGTACCGCGTTTTTGGAGGAAGACCGTACCTTGTCTTTGATGAAAGACCGTATGGGTGGAGAGGGATTATTTATAGACACAACGTCTGAGGATTGAGAAAGGGGATTTTTTATAGACACGTTGTCTTTCCAGATAGATCGAGTTACTGATGTTGCATTGGGCAAGGTATCTGGATGTTTTTTAACTGAAGCTTCGGAATTGTACTTGAATTTCAGTTGTGTGGGGATATAGTCACGACTGATTACTACATGTCGTCGTGTAGGATCAAAAAATCTGAGAGCGTCCGAGTGATCTTGGTATCCGAGACAGATAAGCGGTCTTGATGGTGCTGCCACCTTGGATGGGGGTCGATGAGAGACAAAAACCTTGAGACCAAATGGAATCAACTTATTAATATCCCGCACTGGCTCAATACATAAGTTCAGTTCAGATAGTACCCTGACAGGACAAGACCATTCCAGCGATTTTGACGGTAACAAGTTAATTAGGGTTGACGCGTAGTTTGCTGCTTCATCCCAGAAGTTTAAAGGGACAGAGGATTGCGCCAGTAAGCATTGGATCTTCATCAAGAGCAATTGATTAAAGCGTTCCTCCAGCCCATTGGTCTGGGGATTATTGGCCGGTCCAGCTTCAATGCGAATTCCTAGTCGTTCAAGATGAGACAAAAAGAATTTAGAACTAAATTCTCCTCCCCGATCTGTATGAATGATAGCAGGGGACTTACCTGTCTTGTTCAAAACTTCATTTATGTAAGACAGGATTTTCCCCTCCGATTCTGATTTGTGTCGCATGAAGTATATTCGGTTAAATCTAGAATAATCATCGATGATTACCAGAATGTACTTCCACGACAATTTACTTGGGGGGGACACTTGTAACACGTCGATATGCAAAGTCTTGAAGGGACGGTTGGTGGTAGGAAGTGGATTGGAATGAGGTGCTTGCTTGAGTTTGCATCGTTTGCATACTTCACAGTTTTTCGCCCACTGATGATTGAACTTAGGTTTAATCTTGTACAGGTCAAAGAATTTTTTGAGGTACACGTCTGATGGGTGGCCAAGAAGTATGTGATAGTCCAAAGCCGGATCGGGATCCGATACGTTCAATACATAACTTGAAGGGTTGACTTTTGGAGCAATGGCTTGATATAGGTTGCCAACTCGTGGGAATCGGAACACAACCTTTTGACCAGACCGTACCAGGACTAGACGATTCTTGAACAGCATCTTTAGTCCATGATCTTCAAGTTGGCTTGCCGAGATTAGATTCCGAGGCCCGTTTGGAGCATAAAACACCGGGTGAATTAGCGTTCCTCCTATGTTAAATTTCCCCGTATGAGTAATTAGAATTGAACCTGAGTACGTATTGATAGACTTTTTCACTGGTTCCGGATCCACCAGTAAATGAAAATCGCAGAACGTCGACTTAGATGCTCCGGAGTCAAAAATCAGCGTAGTCGTTTCTGGAGCCGTTGGAATACCGTTGATGTTTATCTCGTCAGATATCATAAACCCCGATTCCTCGACATAATCATTGCATTCGGAATCGTCATCATGTACTGCATCGACATTTTCCTCCACTTCTTCATTGATCAGATTAGCTTGGCCTGTCATGTACATTTTCATCTGTTCTCGGAACTTCCTCGCGAATACATCATCTTGTCGTGGTCTGTTTGGAGACGGTCTAGTAGGAACCACACCCCTCATCTGGCCTCGAGATGATGATCCTCCTCGATTTCCACGTGAGGAACTCGATCCCCGATTGTATGACGAGCCGTTTTCCGCACGATTTGACAAAGATTTTCTGAATCTTTGATTCTGACTAGAGAAATAGGCTGAGTCAAACTGAGACGGGGTCTTCCTGGTTTCTTCAATGAGTAATCAATCATAAACATTTTCGAACGTGAGTGGCTTGAGGTCGTAGAGACTTTGAACCAAACCAGCTAACGATTCGTCTCCGTCTAAGCTCCTTAACAGTAAAGCCCCAGCCATTCCAGTTGTCATGGTGAAGAAGCCGGGATTTGACTGAATTGACATTTCCAAGGACGTATACAGCTTCCAGAAGTTAGTCGCATGCTCGGCTAGAGAACCTTCGGGGACGTAAGTTAGATTTATTAGGGCAAATAACTTATTGCACAGTTGGATGATTGATTTTTCTCCGCATGCCAGAGCCAACGCATCCATGGCATTGTACACGTTTCCAGGTTCTGAGGCAACGACCGGGTGTAGTTCGCTTCTGACTGTGGCATAGAGTTTGTTGATCACCCAAGCAGACATCTGTCGAAATTCAGGTGTTTCTTTGTTATCGCTCACCCATGTTGAGTTCAGGAGTTGTTCATAGCCTTTGGCAATTATAATATTGATGAATCGTTTTTTCCAATGGGCCCAGTTGTGTCGATTCAACTTTTCAATCCTTGACTTGGATCCACCATCTGAACTATCCGAAGAATTCCCCATGTTGTCTTAATCCTAAAAGCGATCTGTTCTAACTTTAGTCTGATATTTAGTTATGCCAAGTGCTGACTCTCGCTACCATGTGAGATTTTGATGTCAAGCACTTTATTGCAGCTATAACTTAAATGCTAATAGTAGTAACAGAACTCTTGAGAAAGCAGAAACAATAAAGTGTTAATAAGAAAAGATAACAAAACTTAAAAGAGTATAATAAAAGAGAATGAGTGATCTAAATTATACCTTTAGCTTTGTTCAATCCTGGTAACAAATCAAGTTGATAACAGCGCCTTTGAAGATGAATAGGAATAGAAAAATAGTCACAAGCCTGAAAGTATTGAGGAAAAGACAGATTAATTTTTTGTATTCAAGGAAATGAAAAGACGAGAGCGAGACGAAAGAGAAAATGTTCCAAGTACCTCCACTTGGACTAAATCGCACTCCTCCTAGATCTTCAAAGTTGGTTTCAAGTGATTGATGGGATAGACAAGCAGCTGATAGGGCGCTCGACGGTTGATTAAGGGAAAGAATCGGTTGGAATTTGGATAGGTGGTTGTTGGTGAAAAGTCTTCTCGAGTCTGCTGAACCTCAGAGATGATGAGAGCGGGACTTCTAGGATTAAGTCATTTTGCATATGACTTAAATCAACCATGCATATTGACTGCGGTCAGGATTAACTGACAATAGGTCAGTAAGCCAAGGGGCTGGTGTAGTCCGGCTTTCCCTGCTTTCCGATGATCGCCATAACCACTACTTTCCAAGAACTTGGAAAATTGCTTTTGATCAAAATGTTGTTGTAAATAATTGACAATGGGACTGCCAATTGAGAAGAGAAACACTTAAGAAATTCATTCACAATCCCATCAATGCCCGGAGCTTTCTTAGGCCGGATTCTCTGCATCGCCCGCTGTACTTCCTCGGCAGAAACCTGTGGATAGCTGGAAAATCTACAGTTGAGCTCATAACAAACATTCTCGAGATCAATGGGAATGTTAGTCACTGAGGTGCCCTGAAAGAGAAGCTTTGCTTGTTCCTCCTTATCATGAACAATGCCACCTGACAAATTACGCAGCGGTAAGATGTTGCCACCCGCTGAACGGTTGGTGAAACAAAGGAACCTATAAAGGTCTCCCTCCTTGGGGTTTTCCAGGAGATTTTGCCAGTTGCGTTGCTTCAACACTGCCAGCATAATTTCCTAGGATGAAGTCATCCTAGTTAAACTGGGATGCACTCAACCAATTTAAACTTGGTTGAAATAAACTGATGAAATATAAATCCAAGGGACCCCCCTTGGTTTTACATTTCATTGGTTGATTTCAACCTACTTTAAATTGGTTGTTTGCATCCTAGGTTAACTGGGATTAACTCAACCTAGGCAATTATGCTGGCAGTGCAAGGAATGCACAAGTGTCAGAAAATAAGTATTCCACTGCTTGTAGCAATCAATTGCCGCAAGGGACTTATCTAGTATCATCCACTTGCAAGCCCTATTCCGCGTCTGAAAGACCGGGTCCAGCGTTGCCTTACACCACCATGGCTTGGCTCTGTTGTTATTGACACGACCTCGACAACCTAGAGCTTGCTGCACTGACTTGGCATTTGCAGTCAGCAGTTGTGCCTGATCATCCGGGTTGGAAACATCATGAAATGATTGCGGAGAAACCTTAGCTGAATACATAGATAGGCTGTCTCTGTCAAGAGAGCTCCAATGAGGGAGGCTCCATTGATAAGTTGGGGGAGGTTTTTTGACCGTCAGCCTAAGGTGTAACACTTGATGATCTGATCCAAAGTTCTCATTAGAGACAACAATGTTTTCAATCAGGCGTGACCCTAAGAAATTTGACCAGACTAATTCAATTGTAGAGCCTTTCCCTTTAGTAGAATAAAAGGTGGGAGTGTGTTTCGGGGAAGAGATCTGAAAACCGTAGCAAGATAAATAACTTAGCAAAGAATCCGCCTCCTTATCCCGTTTCCAACAACCTGGGGGCCAGTGGCGGTGATGCAGGTTTGAATCCATACAAAGGATCATTGGCATCTGTCAGCCAATCTTGTAAAAGTGTGACCAAAGGGAAAAGGGGAGGGGGGTTGTAAAGGTTAAAAATATGAAATGATTTCCCTGGTTTGATGGAGACTTCCAGAGCTACCAAGATCTGGGCGTTGATAAACGCACGCCAAGCGCGCACGCCAACGCCAACCCGCACGCCAATTTTTTTTGGCGTGCGGGGCCTACACGCCATTTTTTGTTGGCGTGTAGGGTCTACACGCCAAAATAAATTGGCGTGTGAGACCTGCACGCCAAAAATGGCGTGTGGTTCCCACACGCCATTTTTTTTTGGCGTGTGGGCCCCGCACGCCAATTGTTTGGCGTGCGCTCTCACACGCCAAACAATTGGCGTGTGGGAGCGCACGCCAAACAATTGGCGTGCGGGGCCCACACGCCAATTGTTTGGCGTACGGGTCCCCCCTCGCTCACATAATCGAGTGGGAGGGGCCACTCGATTACGTGAGCGAGGCCGGCTGACGAGGTTGTACAACCTCGTCAGCCGGGAGGACTTCCTCCCGGCCGGCGAGGCTATACAACCTCGTCGGCCAGGAGGAAGTCCTCCTGGCTGACGAGGTTGTATAACCTCGTCAGCCGGGAGGACTTCCTCCCGGCTGACGAGGTTATACAACCTCGTCAGCCAGGAGGAAGTCCTCCTGGCCGACGAGGTTGTATAGCCTCGTCGGCCGGGAGGACTTCCTCCTGGCCGACGAGGTTGTATAGCCTCGTCGGCCGGGAGGACTTCCTCCTGGCCGACGAGGTTATACAACCTCGTCGGCCAGGAGGAAGTCCTCCCGGCCGGCAAGGCTATACAACCTCGTCGGCCAGGAGGAAGTCCTCCTGGCTGACGAGGTTGTATAACCTCGTCAGCCGGGAGGAAGTCCTCCCGGCCGACGAGGCTATACAACCTCGTCGGCCAGGAGGACTTCCTCCTGGCTGACGAGGTTGTATAACCTCGCCGGCCGGGAGGAAGTCCTCCCGGCTGACGAGGTTATACAACCTCGTCAGCCAGGAGGACTTCCTCCTGGCCGACGAGGTTGTATAGCCTCGCCGGCCGGGAGGAAGTCCTCCCGGCTGACGAGGTTGTATAACCTCGTCAGCCGGCCTCGCTCACGTAATCAAGTGGTCCCTCCCACTCGATTATGTGAGCGAGGGGGGACCCGCACGGCCGGCCTCGCTCACGTAATCGAGTGGTCCCTCCCACTCGATTATGTGAGCGAGGGGGGACCCGCACGCCAAACAATTGGCGTGCGGGGCCCACACGCCAATTTTATTTGGCGTGCGGGGCCCACACGCCAAAAAAAAATGGCGTGTGGGAACCACACGCCATTTTTGGCGTGTGGGTCTCACACGCCCTTTTTTTTTGGCGTGTAAACCCTACACGCCAAAAAAAAATGGCGTGTAGGCCCCGCACGCCAAAAAAAATTGGCGTGCGGGTTGGCGTTGGCGTGCGCCGTTGGCGTGCGTTTATCAACGCCCCCAAGATCTGGGAGCCACCTTCCAGGAGTTTGATGAATTGAGAGGGAATCGATGCTTTGACGTAGATCACCGTCTTGTTTCGTTGGCGCCATGACGTCGGCAAATGCTTGTAGGCAACGTATGAGCGCCACGAGGCGTGTTGAGGGGGGCAAAGATTGAAAGGGTTGATCCAAGGCTCTTGAAGCACAAGGAAGTCAAAAACAAAAGCTGAATTGAGTAAACTAAGAGTGACTGATTTTGCAATGTGGCAATTCAGTTGGGGTGCCGTGAGCGATTGGCTGGGGAGCATGGGGGGAGAGTCAGATGCAGTGATGTCACATCTGAGATCTTGAGCAAAGGAAAGGGGGACTGAGTTGGTTGGTTGTGGGGGTTGATTGGGGGTTGCGACAGTTGTACCTATCATGAGGAAAACCAAGTTCTCTTCTCCAGCCATGCCTTCTTGTAAGGGCATAGCTGATCAAACAGGTTATGGTTAACATCTTTGATGCCGGCCACTTTATTCTTGAGGCCTTCCATGCACAGAACACACGCTTTCACACCGCCAAGGCCCTCCGGGAATTCATTTGTTGAATGGTTGCCTGCGCATTTGGCACAACACGCTGCTTTGCAACACCAGCGGCCAAAATGACCCATTCACAGGCATTTGAAACATTGGGGGGGACGGGGCTTGAACTTGGCTGTCCTGTGGAAGTCGTGGTTCAAGAAAATGCCACACTTTTCAATACGGTAGGCAAGGTCCTTTTTGGTAAAAGAAAGGATAATTGATCCGGCTTTCTTAGGTGACGGTGTGTTTGAGCCCATCCAGCAAACACGGGCAAGATCCGCGGCCTGGAAGCTGTTGTCAGAGGCCAGAGTGGCAAGATTCGATGGCTTCGGGTTGTCAAATGACCTGGGGATTCCATGGGCCATTACGGAGTACGTGCTGGGGGTGGCTGCAAGGTCAGGGTGGACTTCTTTAGACCACAAGTGCTTGTTGTCTGAGAGCCACTTGTGCTGACTTCGGTTCTTGATGTAGAACAAAACGTCACCCAAAGGGAGAACACTAGCTCCGCGAATGGCCACGACTTTGCCATCAACCTTGGTGTCAAGCTTGAGAAGGGCTTTGTTTGCCTTTTGGACCAAGTGCCCACGAGGGATGTCCTTCAAAGATAGATTTGCTGGATTGGAGTGGATAACCACTCTTTTTGGCTTCAAAGAGGTGAGGGCAATCTTTGGTGGGGGTTTGACAGCTGGTGCCTGTGTGATAACAGCTTTCGACGCGACCGACGCGAAGGACTTCAAATTTGAGGGTTGGGCCTGTTTACCAGCCACAATAGCTTGTTTGAGGTCTGCCACGCAATCAACAGTGTTTTCTAAATGACGGATCAGTTCTCTGTCTCGGCCAAGAGTCAAAGGATGACATCAACAAGAGCAATATTGATCTTGACAAAGCCAGATTTGTCCCAATTAGCCGGGTTCTTCAGAATCATCTCCAGCAACGTGTGGAGGCCGGATGATGGGGGTTTGGTGGCAGGACACGGAGGTAGAGCCGTGGCTGGCACTTCTCCCATGCCATCTTTGTCCGTAAACAACTCGGCGTTGCGTCTGGTGGGGTTGGGGGGCAGAAGGGGGGGAGCATGCTCCAGTGGGAAGGGAAGAGGGGTGAAGGACTTTCTTGTTTTTGAGGCACTGCCAGCATATTTACCTAGGATGAAGTCATCCCAGTTAAACTGGGATGCACTCAACCAATTTGAACTTGGTTGATATCAACTGATGAAGTATAAACCCAAGGGACCCCCCTTGGTTTTATATTTCATTGGTTGAGGTCAACCTACTTTAAATTGGTTGGTTGCATCCTAGTTTAACTGGGATGAACTCAACCTAGGCAATTATGCTGGCAGTGAGGGGTGGTGGAATATGAAAAAATAAACGGGTGTGTGAGTGATATCGACACGACGCGTATGAGGGTGACTTTGTGGGGGGTTGATAAACCCACGCCCATGAGCGCACGCACGCCCTTAAAAAAAAGGCGTGCAGCCCGCACGCCCTAAAAAAAAAGGCGTGCAGCCCGCACACCTTTTTTTTTATTGGCGTGCGGGCTGCACGCCCATCCTTGGGCGTGGGGGGCTTTGATAAACGCACGCCAACGGCGCACGCCAACGCCAACCCGCAAGCCACTTTTTTTGGCGTGCGGGGCCTACACGCCAAAAAAATTGGCGTGTAGGGTCTACACGCCAAAATAAATTGGCGTGTGAGACCCACACGCCAAAAATGGCGTGTGAGACCCACACGCCAAAAATGGCATGTGAGACCCACACGCCAAAAATGGCGTGTGAGACCCACACGCCAAAAATGGCGTGTGAGACCCACACGCCAAAAATGGCATGTGGTTCCCACACGCCAATTTTTTTTGGCGTGTGGGCCCCGCACGCCAATTTTTTTTGGCGTGCGGGTCTCCCCTTGCTCACGTAATCGAATGGGAGGGCCCATTCGATTACGTGAGCGGGCCGGCTGACGAGGTTATACAACCTCCTCAGCCGGGAGGACTTCCTCCCGGCACGAGGCTGTATAACCTCGTTGGCCGGGAGGACTTCCTCCCGGCCGACGAGGTTATACAACCTCGTCGGCCAGGAGGAAGTCCTCCTGGCTGACGAGGTTGTATAACCTTGTCAGCCGGGAGGACTCCCTCCCGGCCGACGAGGTTATACAACCTCGTCGGCCAGGAGGAAGTCCTCCTGGCCGACGAGGTTATACAACCTCGTCAGCCAGGAGGACTTCCTCCTGGCCAACGAGGCTGTATAGCCTCGCCGGCCGGGAGGACTTCCTCCTGGCCAACGAGGTTGTATAACCTCATCGGCCGGGAGGAAGTCCTCCCGGCCAACGAGGTTATACAGCCTCGTGCCGGGAGGAAGTCCTCCCGGCTGACAAGGTTGTATAACCTCGTCAGCCGGCCCGCTCATGTAATCAAATGGACCCTCCCATTTGATTACGTGAGCGGGATCCCCCCACACGCCAAACAATTGGCGTGTGGGAGCGGCACGCCAAACAATTGGCGTGCGGAGCCCACACGCCAATTTTATTTGGCGTGCGGGGCACACACGCCAAACAATTGACGTGTGGGAACCACACGCCAAATAAAATTGGCATGTAGACCCTACACGCCAATTGTTTTTGGCGTGTAGGCCCTGCACGCCAAAAAAAATTGGTGTGCGGGTTGGCGTTGGCGTGCGTTTTGTCAGAATCTGAGCTCTTTAGTCCGCTCACTTTCTCTGTGTCTTGTTCCTGTCCCCAGTTCCTGTTCCTGTTCTTCCTGTTCCTGTTCCTGTTCCTGTTCCTGTTCCTGTTCCTGTTCCTGTTCCTGTCCCCTGTCCTGTTCCCAGTTCCTGTTCCTGTCCTGTTCCATGTCCCGTCTTCTGTCCCCAGTAACTGTCCCCTGTTTAGTGATTAGTCATGTATAGGCCCCCTTTGGATCTTGCAAGGGGGCTCTCTAGTTGTTCACTTTAAATTCTGCTCCTCTTACATGAAATAAAATTCATCGAGTCTGAGCCTTAACTTTTTCCTATCCTCCTCGGTCCTATCTCTGGATCCCTCAAGATAGCTACCTCCCTCCATTGCATGTTTATCTTGAGCTGAAATCTTAACACGTTTATCAAGGCCCGGGCGTGGGCACGCCTGTAGATGGGCGTGCAGTTCACACGCCCATCTACAGGCGTGCGACACCCCCAAGGATGGGCGTGCAGCCTCATGCCCTGCCGGGGGGGACTGCAAGCCCCTCGGCCGGAGGGATCCCCCCGGTCAAGGAGGTTGTATGACCTCCTCGACCGGAGGGAATCCCCCTCCGGTCGAGGAGGTTATACAACCTCCTTGACTGGTGGGAATCCCTCCGGTTGAGGAGGGTATACAGCCTCCTTGACCGGAGGGAATCCCTCCGGTCAAGGAGGTTATACAACCTCCTTGACCGGAGGGATCCCCCCCGGTCGAGGAGGTTGTACAACCTCCCCAGCCGGAGGGATCCCTCCGTTCGAGGAGGTTGTACAACCTCCTTGACCGGGGGGGATCCCTCCGGCCGAGGAGGTTGTACAACCTCCTCAACCGGAGGGGATCCCTCTGGTCAAAGAGGCTGTACAACCCCTTTGACCGGAGGAAATCCCTCCGGTCAAGGAGACTGTATACCCTCCTTGACCCAAGGGATTCCCTCCGGTCACTGATGTCATGCATACATTCCTGTGTACGCATGACATCAGCATGTATATAGGCAGGGGCGTGCCTCAACCTATATACATAGAATTGGTGTGCAAGCCGCACACCGATTCTATGTATACATAGGAAGGGTGTGCGGTTCGCACACCCTTTTCTGAATGGGGCGTGCAACCGCACGCCTGTAGATGGGAGTGCAGCCCGCACGGCCATCTACAGGCGTGCTGACGCCCAGGGATGGGCGTGCAGCCCGCACGCCAATAAAAAAAGGTGTGCGTTGGGTGTGGGCGTGCCCGGGGGGAGTGGGTTTATCAACCCCTGACTTTGTGGTTGCGGACAGAAATTTGCTGACCACGCTTAGAGCAACCACATCGGCGCAGGAGTAAATAAAGGATTTGCAAATTGGGTTAAACCTGGATTAGCGCTACTCCCACGCAGCAAACACATTGGTATAGATTATATCTGGGTTAGAAGCCTAACCCATCTCCTACTCCCGCCAACCACATTGGCTGCAACTATGCCATCTGACCATATCCCTTTTCCAGATTCTCATCTCAGCACTCGACACTACATAGAAAACAACCGTCAAATGACACAGCAACTTTTGGACAACAACTTAAATATTGAAAGATTCTTTACTAGCAACTCCGAGCAAGAAGACAAAGAAGCCCGTTGTCCTAGGATCAAAGACCGCTGCCCAAATAAAGAACACGGTCACTTGGAAAGACACAAACAATTGATGAAGGATTACTTTATTGAAGATTCTAAATACAACACACATGATTTTTGCCGGTGGTTTCACATGGAAAAAGGATTGTTCCTTCACATCCTCCAGGATCTCACGGAGAAATATCCTTACTTTGTCCAAAAGGCGGTGAGATTTTGTTTACTGCCTCATTTTTTTCCAGTCAAATAAAGTTATTGATTCAACATGTTGTGACAGGATTGTACTGGCCGGCTGGGCTTGAGTCCTCATCAAACGTTAACAGCCGTAATCAGACAGTTAGCTTATGCGGCTCCTCTCAATGCCACAGATGAATACTGCTGACTTGCCAAAAAAACAGCACATCAAAACATGGAGATATTTTGTGGAGCCATTCAAGAAATCTATGGCCCCACCTACCTACAAGCTCCGACCAAGGATGATTTGATACGGATACTTGAGGAGAATGCGGCAAGGGGATTCCCAGGCTGCATTGGGAGCTTGGATTGTATGCACTGGGCTTGGAAAAATTGCCCAACAGCTTGGAGCGGCCAATTCAAAGGAAAAGAGAAGACACCATTGTTGGTATTGGAGGCTACTGCAACCAAGGACACTTGGATATGGAACTTGTTCTTTGGAAAATCAGGATGCTCAAACAACAAGAATGTACTCAATTGGTCACCACTCTTCAACTCACTTATAGCTGGTACTTCATGGGGTGTTGAGTTTCAGGTCAAAGGTAATGTCTATAAAATGCCATACTATCTTGTCAATGGTATCTACTACCCTTGGTCAAAATTAATTCAATCAAAATCTCTTTCTTTGCGGGATCGAGCAACCAAACACTTTACCAAAAGACAAGAAGTGGTCAGAAAAGATATCAAACGGTCCTTTGGAATCTTACAAGGACAATTCCAAATCTTGACAAAACCAGCAATGAACTGGTACCCAGGAGGCATATCAGAAATTATGAAGACATGTATTAGCCTTCATAACATGATTGTTGAGTCCCAAGCAAAACAAACGAAATATCCTCCCCTTCCGCCAACGACCAAACTCATTCCGCCACAAGAACAGCCTTACACAGAGCGCAAACAGCGTATCCAAACCGTTGAGATGCGTTCCCAGCAGGTGCATACTAATCTGACCAACGACTTGATCAAACACATGTGGAAAAAGTTGGGTGCAGCAGACTTATCAGATTCATCATTGGATTCTTGTCATGAGCCGTATTGCGGGCCTGCCCGCACCAAAGCCCGCACCACATGTAGATAGTCTATCACGTACATGTCACAGACAGACCACTATATAGTCTGTCAGGACGAGGATCCACATCTCTTCCTCATCCTGCAATCTACATTATAGGATCCCGAAACCCCAGAAACCCCAGAACCCCAGAGCCTTCCTCTCCACAGATCAGACCATAACATATTGCAGGATCTAACACTACGGAGACAAAGGCAAGAAACCAACACCCAGACACCTGAACAAAACCAGACAGACAACCCGAACGATCCCAACTCTACCCGCACCCAAACGATGGACGAAGTAGAGCAACTCCGACGACAGCTTGAGGAGATGACTCAAGCAAGGGAGAACAAACGATCCTGCCAAAGAGCGGCCGAAGAACAACGGGACCAACCATCCCGACCAACCGGGTCCACCCCAACCCGCGGACCAAAGATCGCATGTCCCGACAAGTTCGATGGTGAACGCGGGACGAAGGCAGAAACGTTCGCCCGCCAAGTGGCGATTTATACATCGGTCAACAGCGCCATGTTCCCTGACGACAGGACAAAGCTGTTATTCGCCGCGTCCTACCTTACTGGACCTGCCGCCGTGTGGTCCGCCCCGTACATCGACCTAGTCACGGAAGGGGCGGACTTCTTGTATGACGGGTGGACAAAGGATTTTGGAACGATGTATTTCGACTCCGAGAAGAAAGGGAAGGCGGAACGGGCGTTACAAATGCTATGACAGACGAGGACAGTGGCCGACTACACCCACACATTCCTCACCCACGCTACTGCCACCGGATGGGAGGTCCCGACCCTCATCAGCCAATACCGGCAGGGCTTAAAACGGGACATTCAGACGGCACTAGTACTGGCCCGCACCACTTTCACCACTGTCAATGAGGCAGCGGGTCTAGCCATGGAGCTTGATTCGGAGATGCACGGGGCGGAAACGACCACTGGATTTGCGAAGACCCAGCCAGATCCCGACGCCATGGACACATCTGCGATCAGCGGCCGACTGTCCGAGGACGAGAAGGCCCGCATGATGCGGGAAGGACTTTGCTTCCGCTGCGGGACGCGAGGACATATCTCTCGGGAGTGTCCAAACAAGAAAGGGAAAGGACGGACACCTGCCTCAGTCTCCGCACTCGAGGACCAGATCCGACAGCTAGCCGATGGATTGGCGGCGCTTAAAACGGAGGGACAGGCGGACAAGGTGAACAAGGGACGGGCCGATAAGTCAGAAAATGGAGACGCTCGGGAATGAAGGTTGTGCCCTTCCCGAGCGTAGCGGAGTTGTCATGCAGTATTGGTGCTAGTCAGACATTACATGTAAATGAAATTGATCCCCAATGTGTCCTTTCATGCACCATCACAACTCCCAGAGCCACACCCCAAAGCCCCTATCCCCCCCTATCCTTCCTCATAGACTCCGGAGAAACCCACGACGTTCTGAGTGAATCTTACGCATCCCGATGGGGACTCCTCAAGGCCGCTTCGGCCTCGGGGCGAACCGTCTTCGGATTTGACGGGTCCGCAAGCAGAGCAACCCATGAGATAGACCTAATGTTGAACGACGAGCCCCGCCCGTCCCGATTCATCATTACACGACTGAAAGACTCATATGATGGGATCCTAGGGATGCCCTGGATCCGCCGATATGGACACCGAATCAATTGGACAAACCGTACCCTATGGACCCCGGAAATTGCGGCCGCTTTGGCGGTTTCGTCTATTCCAAAAAACACCCCAACCGGCAAGTCGGGGAAAGCTAGGAAGATTGACGAGGGGGTGTGTGTTTTGAACACAATAACACCCCCGCAATGTGAGTTCGATATCCCTATCCCCCACATCATTTCCGAAACGGCTGGCAAGCTTGTACACCCTGTAGATAGACCCCAGAACCCCACATGGAATCCCGGAACCCGACACCCCAACCACGTACCCAATGAAACCGTATCCAATCAAACTTGTGCTACTGCGGCAGCAGTATCGTCCTACCCGCCAACATCCCCGCAGAAGGTCGAAAGGCCCATGGGGAAAGCTAGGATTAGTGACGAGGGGGTGTGTGCTTGCAGCACAATAACACCCCCGCAATGTGAGTTTGACAACCCCCCACCCCATACTTTACTGCCCGAGACAGCTGGCAAGCTTGTACGCCTTGTAGATAGATTCGCAAGCCCCGCCAAGAACCCCAAGACTCAACACTATGACCAGGTACCCGATGAAATTGTTGCTACTGCCAAGGCAGTATTGTCCTCTCCGCCAACATCCCCGCATACGGTCTACAGGCCCATGGGGAACGCTAGGATTAGTGACGAGGGGGTGTGTGCTTTTAGCACAATAACACCCCCGCAATGTGAGTCTGATAGATCTCCCCCGCATTTGAATCCCGAAACAGCTGGCAAGCCTCTTTTCCCCCTAGGACATACCCCTGCAGTGATCAGCACGGCCAAAACATCGTGGTAGACATCAGCCCGATTGGCAGCAAAAGGGAAAGCCACGACTGCGGAGCGGACTACGGAAGAATTAGTACCGCGGTGCTACCACCGACACCTTGACATGTTCCGGAAATCAAGTGCCATGAGACTTCCCCCGCGAAGAAAGTATGACTTCCGCGTAGATCTGATCCCAGGAGCCACCCCACAGGCCGGAAGAATCATCCCTCTATCCCCAGCAGAGAACCAGGCACTTGATATTATGATTGCCAAAGGACTGACGAGCGGGACCATTCGATGGACCACATCCCCGTGGGCGGCACCAGTACTATTCACTGGAAAGAAGGACGGAAACCTACGACCCTGTTTTGACTACAGGAGACTCAACGCGGTAACGGTGAAGAACAAGTACCCGCTCCCACTGACAATGGACTTAGTTGACAGCCTTTTGGATGCGGACACATTCACAAAGCTCGACCTCCGCAACGCATATGGAAACCTCAGAGTTGCGGAAGGCGACGAAGATAAGCTGGCTTTCATCTGCAGGGCAGGACAATTTGCCCCGCTTACCATGCCCTTTGGTCCCACGGGAGCGCCAGGATACTTCCAATACTTCATGCAAGACATCCTCCTCGGACGGATTGGGAAAGACACCGCTGCATACCTAGATGACATCATGATCTACACGCGGAAAGGGTTGGACCATGCGGAAGCGGTGGGCAGTATACTGGACACATTGAGCAAGCACCAATTGTGGCTGAAACCCAAAAAGTGTGAATTTTCAAGGCCGGTGTGGTGATCCATTCCACTTCATTACTATATTGTAAAGATTGCTTATCATTCATAAACCCCAAATACTTACACATATACACATATAAATCCAAACCTTACACATATTCACCATTATATTGCATAATCAGATTCTACACCCATTTTAACCCTAGTCACTCACTCCAACCACCCTCAAATTCCTCATGGTTCAAGAGTTACAGGCAAACCAAGAATAATCCAGCAAGTTACAGTGTAAAGCAAGTTATAGAATACAATAAGTACATATTATAAGTAGATATATTACACAACCAAGATACAAAATACATATTATATAAAATACATAGACACTACATAACATACACTGCACATGACTAGGCTTTATTCAGTAACATCTTACATCATATCTACTGTACATAAATTCTACCTTCCCACTACTCATCTGTCACTATCCTGACTATTTCATGTAAGTCACTTTCTCACTACTCATCTGTCATGTTCTTCCTTTTTTCCACCAGCTACATGTCATAGCCTAGTTGTTCCTCCCTCCAGCCTTATGGCTCCTCCTCTTTCTCAGATATATAAGGACACCTGTTCCTCCCTCTTGTTCCCTTATGGACCCCCAGACTTACTAAATTACCCCCTACATATACAAACATTACGGATCCCATATAAATTAGTATACATAACTTAGTAGAGTTACCATCACCCTTATAAAATATATAAATATAAATACCAGCTTGAACCTCAATATAAGAAGATTTCCCCCTCTCTTGCTTGACCCATCTTGACTCCAGAGCTATAACAAACCCTTGCCCCACATTACAATTATATTACATATACTTTATACAACTCATCCCCCCCTTTTTATCCATTCCTCTCACCTGGTGTGTGTAGTAAGTAAGCTCAGCAGTACTAGTCTTCTAAGAATAGATAGAAATTAGCCACACCTTTATTTTATTCTTAGTGTTACTCTCATTCCCCATAGCATTAGTCAGGAAGGCAGCTCTTATATCAGCACCTTTGGTATAACTTACATTAATACTAGTGTAGTCATCCATCTCCCTTCCAAGCTCTATTCTGCCCTTGAGTAGTTCCACACCGGAAGTGGAATACCTACGATTATTGATATCATGCAACCGGATCAGAATGGACCCCGCAAAGGTGCAAGCAGTAACCAACTGGCCCGCACCAAAGAATGTCACCGAACTTCAACGATTCATTGGATTTGCTAATTTTTACCGCCGATTCATCAACCATTTCTCAGGAAAGACCAGACCGCTCCACAACCTGACAAGAGTGGAGACCCCCTTTGTGTGGGACGCCAAGTGCAACTCTGCATTTGAATCCCTCAAAACCGCCTTCACATCCGCTCCGATCCTGAAAATTGCGGACCCGTACAAACCGTTTGTCCTCGAATGTGATTGCTCCGATTTTGCGCTTGGCGCGGTACTGTCCCAGGTTTGCACCAAGGACCAGGAACTTCACCCAGTAGCTTACCTGTCCCGATCCCTTGTACAGGCGGAACACAACTATGAGATCTTTGACAAAGAGTTACTGGCTATTGTGGCTGCCTTCAAAGAGTGGCGGCAATACCTGGAGGGGAACCCACACCGCTTGACGGCAATTGTATACACCAATCACCGTAATTTGGAAAGCTTCATGACAACCAAGCAGCTCACGAGAAGACAGGCAAGATGGGCGGAGACCATGGGATGTTTTGACTTTGAGATTATATTCCGACCAGGACGCCAATCGACAAAACCCGACGCCCTATCCCGCAGACCGGACCTTGCCCCAGCACCGGGAGAAAAGCTGACCTTTGGTCAGCTTTTAAAGCCAGGTAACATCACCGAGCGGAATTTTGAGGAGCTTGCGGAATGTGCAGAATTGGACAGCTGGTTCCTGGACGGATCAATTCAAATGGATGATGGGGAACATTGGTTTGAGGTGGACGTGATGGGGACTGATTTGGAAGATGCGGGAACGGACGACCTAGTGTTGTCTGACGCCGAAATCATTGCCAGGATTAGAGAACTGACCCCACATGACCCAAAATTGGCTGACTGGATTAAGCTGTTACAGAAACCGACAGGGGACCACAACAGGTATGCAGAAGCCAACGGGGGTACTCTATGGCAAGGACGGATAGTGGTACCAGCGGAATCAAAAAAAAAAAAAAAAAAAACAAATCAAAAAAAAAAAATCAAAAAAAAGTCAGAAAAAGAAAAAAAATCAAAAAAAAATAAATCAAAAAAAACGAAAAAAAAAATCAAAAAATGAGAAATAAAAATGAGGAAAAAACCCCAAAAAAACCAAAAAAAAAAGGGTTTTTTTGGGGTTTAATTTTGTGGAAAAGCCCACAGGCCCAGGGCTCCAAGACCCAACTGGCCCAAAGACAGGGCCCAATGGCCGTAAGAAGGGGCCCGCCTCTGCCCATCACCTCCCGTGGGCCCACAGGCCCACTTTGATGCTCCAAAGGGGCAATAAAACATTCAAAGGGGCCATTCAAACCCCCCAGGCAGCTCAAAGGGCCCCGTATAAGCCCCAGACGCACACCATCCCCCCCAAAAGTGGCCCATCTCAAACACATCTCTTCCTATTTCCATTTTTTTTTCACGTAAATATAGTAACACGTGCTGACAAACTCTCCCATTCAAATGCAAACAGATTCCGCACAAATCACCAAATCAGCAGCAAAAGATGTCACACACCGGTGATTACAACTCCGCAACCAATCAGCCTCCACGCCCATACGGATTCTATGAGGTTGACCCCAACCATCACCCGCACGCCCCACTTGGCAACATGTATCAAAATCAAACCTCTGCGTATGGAAATCCACACGTGCTTGGCCAACCTGCAGCTCCAATCAATCAATCAGGCCACCTAGCAACTAACTATGGCTACCCAAGCAACCAATATGGCCAAGCCCCCCAGCCCCTTACTGTCCCCTCAGCCCACCCAGCCACCTACAGCTTCAATGACAACAACTACAGACTGGCAATCCAGCCAAACCCTGGGCCCCCAGCCCACCCAGTAGCGCAGCCTGTGTTCCGCCCATATGAGGTACAATTGCCTCAATTCACCCACTATCACAATCGACCTCCAGCCTCTACCTATCAGCTTGATCCAGCCCAACCATCCTATCTGGCTCAGCCAGCCCTCTACGCACCACCTCATATAACTCAAGCCCCACCATCCCATCCGTTTCCGCAATCCCATCAAGCACCACAAATCTCAAACTACTGGCAGCCGGGACCCCAACCATTGTCCCACCCGGCCAACCCATTCACTCTTGGACCCACTCACTTCCAAGGCCTGCCAACCTCACACAATTTCCCCGTTGGCCAACCATCAGTGCCCGCTCCGCCGCAGACAAATCAAGTCCCTTCCATACCCGTCATGCAAGATATGCAGCCATCTCTGGGGGAAATAACCTCCTCTGCGCCATTTAGCCCTCAAATTTGGCCACCTGCACAACCAAGTCCTCAACAGTTTCCCCAAGGAACTTTCAGCCCTCAAGACCCTCAAAATGTGGCTGAAGGTGAGTCTTCAAATACTTCTCCACTTTGTTTTCATATTAACAAGAACTAATGTTTACCTACTCAATCTCCCAGTCAAATACCCAAGGGCCATGCCTACATCTCCCGGCGGATATCAACCTGCATCACCCAGCCCTCAAGTATTTCCCCAAGCAAATTTCAGCCCTCAAGTCCCTCAAACTGTGGCTGAAGGTGAGTCTTCAAATACTTCTCCACTTTGTTTTCATCTTACCAAGAACTAATGTTTACCTGCACAATCTCCCAGTAAAATACCCAAGCGTCACGCCTACATCTCCCGGCAGGTATCACCCTGCACCACCCAGCCCTCAACCGTTTCCCCCTGCAACTTTCAGCCCTCAAGTCCCTCAAACTGTGGCTGAAGGTGAGTCTTCAAATATTTCTCCACCTTGTTTTCATCTTACCAAGACCTAATGTTTACCTAGTCAATCTTCCAGTATACCCGCTCAATCCTTTAGGACGTTCACCGCTGGCCCCCGCAATGTTACCCGCTGCCAATCAACCGCATAAAGTGTTGATGAAATCTGAAGATGTACAATCTTATGATTATTCAGTTGGCAGTAAGTTCTTCTAGTTTCTTAATTCGCCCACTTGAGGCAGACTGGCTGAACTGCTTGTGTTTCCAGATGCAATGGATGCACCACCCGAATTCCTTTTCACATGTGTCACTGATCTCAAACACTTTGTCACCACATGGGCCCACGAGCATGGTTACGCTCTGAAAGTTTGTGCTTCCAAGAGGGACAAGAACATCTACTTTGCATGCACAGTTGCCGGGGAAGACCAAACCTCAGTTGATGCTATCCGGTTTCGAGAGTCTAGGAATAAGCGACTGGGGTGCTGCTTCAAAATATCCGGCCACAAACCGACTTCAGTAAAACTCAAGGATGCACCATGGGAACTCCGATGCCGAAAGACGATTGAGCACAATCATGGTCCAATCGATCTGGAACATGTAGTCATCCACAAGAAGCTCTCTGTCGAAGGCCAAACTGAGGTTGCTCGCTTATCGTCTCTAGGAATGCAACCCCAGGCAATCGCTAGACTCCTTACTAGCAGTGAGGGAAGGTTTGTAACCAACCGGACGATATACAACACAAAGCAGGCACTGAGGGCGGAGAAGAGGGCTGGCAACACCCCAATCGAGTACCTCCTACGTTGCCTCAACGAATCCAATTGGACACACGAGGACGTTTACGATACGGACGGCAAGCTCCTTTACTTGTGGTTTGCGCACCCAGGATCGTTGCTTCTTGCTCGCAGGTTCCACCATGTGGTCAACATTGACTGCACTTACAAGACGAACCTGAACAACTACCCCCTGCTGCATGTGGTTGGCCAAACTGCAACCAATCACAGTTTTTCGATTGGTTTTTGTTTGATGCGAAACGAGAAGAATGAGGCCTACTCATGGGCTCTTGATAAGTTGAAGTGGGTGGTATATTTGACTAATCACCTATTCTCATCATAAACTGACTGTACTCCGGTGCCTGTGTGATACCCATAGATCTATATGGGACGCTGACCACGCGCCAAAGGTCTTTGTGACAGACAGGGAATCGGCACTGCGTAATGCTATCTCAAAGCACTTTCCGAATGCAACCGCGAACTTGTGCATGTGGCACATCGATCGGAACATTGTGACAAACTGCAAGCAAGCCTTTGCTGGCGATGGCGAAGAATGGGCCAAATTCATGAGGCTCTGGCATGAGGTCGCACATGCCCCCAATGAGGACACCTGCAACTCAAAGTGGGCTCAACTGACACGGTACCTAGTCACTCGAACTAACGTCTACGAATACCTGTACAAGAACGTCTGGAGCGAGCGACAGAAGTTCATGAATGCGTGGGCCGGAATGACACCCCATCTAGGAAATCTGACTTCGTCACGATGTGAATCTGCCCACAGCTGGCTGAAAACCTATGTGACGTCGGCTAGGTGCGACTTTGCAACACTTTTCATTACAATTGCTGCAGCAGTGGACCGACAACTTGACACAGCCCACACGAACCTGGCACACGAGTTACAGAAGGGATTAACCGGACTACCAAATGCCTTCAAGTCCCTCAGCTGCAAAATCTCCTGTCATGCGCTCAAGTTGGCCTTGTCTCAGTACAACAAGTTCATCAAGATGAAGAAAACCAAGCCTGGGGATCCCAGCCTTCAATGCAAAGGTAATTTCCAGGCTGGCTTGGGCATTCCGTGTTCGCACACTATTGAATGTTTGGTCCAGGGGAAGGGAGATGTGGAGCCTTCTGATTTCCATGTCCAGTGGCATCTGGCCTATAACCCTGATGGTCCAGTGAGTCCTCCTGATGTATGACTTGTTCATGTCCCTCCTAGCTAATCTTCATCTATGTTCATTGCAGGCTCTTGATGAACCACTGTACGACTTTGACAACGATTTTGAGGATTTCAAGCAGGAGATCTTGGCGTCCCACCACCCCTCGGCGTTAGAAGCAACAATGAAAAAATTACGAAGGGTCCATGCAAACACACACGTGGTCCCGCTTGCAGAGCCTGATCCTATCCGAGTGAAACACAAACTGGAAAGGCCGTGGAAGAAGAGAAAGGGTAGTGGGCGAGTTCAAAAGCGCGATGACACCCATGCAGAAATTGTGGAAGCGCAAATCCAAAAGGCGCAGGCAAGGAAAGCAAGACAGAAGGCCGGTGTATCAAAAGGAAAGGGGGGTAAGAGACAGTCCAAGCGCGCGCAGGCTCCATTGGACACCTCAGCTTCTTCCTCTGGGGACCTGGATGAGCTACCCAGTGTGGAGACACTCATGCGTAAGCAACTTTATTGCATGTCTTTTTAAGAGGCTGATAACTGATGGACTTACTAAGCAGTCAAGAGAACTCACCCCCCACGAATTGGCAGCCTCACTATTGGGAAACGGAATCGGGGGTCTTCCAGTTCAGGAACATCACGGCGCAAGGAAACGTGGCAGCCCAAGTATGGTAGTAAGGATGGTGTAACAGATGAAGATTCTGATTCTGCAGATGCAGTTTCAGATGAAGATTCTGATGCCCCAGATGGGGAATCAGATGAAGAATCTGATGCCCCACATGGGGCATCAGAAGAAGAATCTGATGCCACAGATGGGGAATCAGTTGCAGAATCTGACGCACAAGGTGGGCAATCAGATGAAGAAACTGATCCCCCAGTGGATTCCTCCTCATCTATTGAGATGCAGGATGAGGAAAAGCTGCTGTCACCTCCAGAAGCCTCAAGAAAAGCCTCAAGCTCTCATGATCAGTTTCCGGGTGAGGCCAGGCTACATTCACCCCCAACAGCCAAGGTAAGTACTATAACTTTGACATTAGATTATCAGGGTCTGATTCCATTGTATGTTTCATAGGACCGGCATGTAGATGCTGAGGTTGCACCCAAGGCTGGCCGAACAAGACAGGGGAATACCAACCCTGATGTTGCAGTGAGTGACTCAAGCTTGACACGGACAAGGAGGAATGCACTGACTGTAACTGATAACCAACTTCTCATCATTCTTGTCAGGCGGAGCTTCCACCATGGATCTTAAAATACCTGCATTCCACTTATAACCCTGCAGGTGATGGGAACTGTGGTTATGCATGTGTGGCACATGCATTGGCAGCAGATAGACCAGAGGGTCCCTACGCTAAGGCCAATGGGTGGTACCAAGTGCGAAAGGATGTGTTAGAAGAGATGGAAAAGAACAAGGCACATTGGACAAGATACCTTGGGGGGCCTTCAGAATTCGACCGCGCTTACGGACGTGTTCAGGTGACTGACCCACGTGGATCAGTCCCCATGAACAAATGGATGAGCAAGTTGGATGTGGGACCGATTCTGGCCAATGCGTATAACCGGCCATTTGTCTTCCTCAGCAGAACGGGCGGGAGCACCACATATATTCCCGCCACTGTTCCCCCGGACCCTAAACCGCTGCCAGCCCTCTTCTTATCATTTTTCAATGATAATCATTGGATACGTGTGATAGTCAAGCGGACCCCCACGATTCCCTTTCCTCTCCCTAAAGTCTCCCGGTTATTTCACAAGAGCCCAGCAGCTGCTTGGCTAGACTGTGTTTCCCCTTCCACTACTCTTCACTCTTTGTTACCTAAATGATTAAAGGTACCAAGTTACTGCAAGTAACACTAATTATTATTATCCTTATTAATGTTTACCATTCTTATTATTCTTTAATATTATTCCTTTAAGATCTCTAGTGAATATTATAGTATTATTAATTCATCATTATGACTTTAAGAAGTGATAACATAGTATTATTAAACTACAATCTTTACAATAAATAATATACTTAATTTAAAGGGCATTAATAAAAAAACCCGGTTTTTCCGCGTTTACACCCGGGTTTCTGCGCAGCTGCGGCTGCGCAGTGCACCCGGTTTTCCGCATTTACACCCGGTTTTTTTTAATTTTTAATTTTAAGCAAATAGCATGTGGAGGGCGGCATTTGATGCGCGTGACCTCCCCAATCATCCTCATTAAATATTTTATTTAAAACAAATAAAATAAACAATTAAAACAAGGAAAATAAACAAAACAAAATAAAAATATGGAGGGCAGCATTTTAAATAAGTAAAATAAACAAAAGTAAATAATATAAAATTAAACAAATAAGAATGAATGAAATGAATAAAATTAATCAATTAATTAAAAGCAAGAGACATAATTGCAAGTTAATGATTTATGAATAACGCAACTTCCCCAATTATCCTCATTCAATATTTTATTTAAAACAAATAAAATAAATAAGTAAAACAAGTAAAATAAACAAAACAAAATAAATTAAATTAAACAAAATAAATGGAATAAATGAAATGAATAAAAGAAATCCTGGAAATCAAGCTGTGAGGATTTTTTATGAAAAAACCGGGTGGATTGGCCAAAAAAAAATAGAAGCCATAGTTTTTTTGCAAAAAGAAAAATTACTATAAAATTCTACACCCCTGTAAGTATAATAAATAAATTTAAAATCTCCAAAAACAATGCAAATCCGCCCGCAAAAAATTAAATAAAAAAACCGGGTGTAAATGCGGAAAACCGGGTGTACTGCGCAGCAATTTGGACGTCGCCGCTGCGTAAAACCGGGTGTAAATGTGGAAAAACCGGGTTTTTTTATTAATGCCCAATTTAAATATACTTAAATTAATAATACCTTGATTAACTAACACATGAATAATTCAGGCTACTCTGTGATAATAAATAATAGAGTGATAATATAGTATGATTAAACTACAATCAATCTTTACAATAAATGATATACTTAAATTAATAATACGTTGATTAACTAACACATGAATAATTCAGGTTACTCTATGATAATAAATAATACTTATAAGATGTGACAATAACAAATGACACATACGCATTGATAAGTTAATATTTTATTAATATTAATAAAAGGGCCTTTAATATAATAAGGGCATTAATCAAAAAACCCAGTTTTTCCGCATTTACACCCACTTTTCTGCGCAGCTGCGGCTGCGCAGTGCACCCGGTTTTCCGCATTTACACCGGGTTTTTTGTATTGTTAATTTTTAAGCAAATAGCACGTGGAGCGCGGCATTTGATGCGCGTGACCTCCCCAATCATCCTCATTTGATATTTTATTTAAAACAAATAAAATAAACAATCAAAACAAGGAATATAAACAAAACAAAACAAAACAAAACAAAAATATGGAGGGCGGCATTTTAAATAAGTAAAACCAGTAAACATTATTTATTTATCAAAATTTTAAATTTATTTATTATACTTAAAGGGGTGTAGAACTTTGTGGTAATTTTTAATTTGCAAAAAAACTGTGTCTTCTACTTGTTTTGGCCAATCCACCCGGTTTTTTTTTAATTTAATTTTTTGCGGGCGGATTTCCATTATTTTTCAAAGTTTTAAATTTATTTCTCATACTTACAGGGGTTTAGACTTTCATGGTAATTTCTATTTTGCTCAAAAACCATGGTTTTTTTTTTTTTTGGCCAATCCCGCCGGTTTTTTCATAAAAAAATCCTGACAGCTTAATTTCCAGGATTTCTCAACATTTTCACATTTTTTAAACTTTTTCTAAGCACTTTAAGGGGTGTAGAATTTAATGTGAATAACAGTTTTTTTTTTTAAATCACTGGTTGGATTTTGATGATTTTTGGACTCAATTTATTTCCAAACACCTTCACATCTGTCTTTCAAGATATTCAGGGAGTTTTTAAATGGATTCATACACTTTAGAGGGTGAAGAATTCATTGGAAACAAATACTGATTATAAAATTGACTTCTTATCAGATTTCATGACAAAGAAATGGAAATACAATTATACACAGAGGTATGGTACATTGCATGATGCTTTGGAGTGTTACATGTTGTTTATTAAATAACCAACAACCGGGTGTAAATGCGGAAAACTGGGTGTAAATGCGGAAAAAACTGGGTTTTTTTATTAATGCCCTAGAATAAATGAAATGAATAAAATAAATAAATAAAATACAAAGGAAGAGACATAATTGCAAGTTAATAATTTATTAGCACACAAATAATACGTATAAGAAAGAGAAAATGTTATCAACACTACTGATAACAGCTAGAAAATGCTTACAAATGGTGAATATACGCCTGAATTACATTCCTGAACTGATATGTAATGGGCAAAAAAAATAGAAGACATTGTTTTTTTGGGAAATAAAAATAACCATAAATTTCTACACCCCTGGAAGTATATTAAACATTTGTCAAATGTTGAAAAAAATCAAAATCCGCCCGCAAAAAAAAAAAATCAAAAAAGGGTTTAAAAGCGGAAAACCGGGTGTGCTGCGCAGCAAATTTGAGGTTGCCGCTGCGTAAAACTGTGTGTAAACGCGGAAAAACCGGGTTTGTTCCTTAATGCCCTATAATAATTATGATACCACTAAGGAATCCCAATAGCCCAATTCTGGATAATCTATAGTTTAATGCTGATATATCATCAAGAATTGGCCACAACCTACCTTCAATAAGGTAGAAACCACAAACCCACATGAGTACTCCTTGGATGCCTATTAATAATACTCTGTTTGGGTTATATTGCAAAAAACACTTAAGTCTGATGTTTCATTCAAGTGGATGAGCAAGACAGTGGTGGAAATTACAACTCAAGGACATGTGAATGAGAAATAAAAGGGAAACCAAAGAAAAAAAACAACCCCCGGTACATATATCAGAAGTGGTAGTTGGCTACAGCTATTTCTATATCTTGGGAAAACAAAATTTGGAGGTTTTGAATAGAAAAAGATTTGTGAAACTCTTCATGGGTTTTTTTCCAATCAACCATTGGCAAACCATCATGACCAATCCGGTTAAATCCCATGGAGCACAAAAAGTTGAGAAAGTATAATCGGAGGTTATCCAAAGTCCCGTGAGGCATCACTGAAGTATTACCACTATCAACCTTATGTTTCAGAACATTGGCGCCAAATTCCAATAAGGCCGAAGCATTTGAAGTAGTCGGACGTTCGGACCCGTATTTGTTAGTGACAAAGGCGGTTGTTGGACCAAAAACCAGGAGACCAGCAAGCATCCGCATTTGCTCCCGCGTGTTTAATGTTGAACACTCATCAAGCTTTTTATACTTTGGTCTTGTTGGTGCCTGGAGACCGCAGATGTAACACAAGGCTGACATAGCCCCCGTGAAGTATAGACCAAGGACCTTGAGACCGGAGGTGTTTGGTTGGGGGCTTGATCCATCCTTTGCGTGACTTCCAAGGTTTTCATAAGTTCGTTGGAATGCAAGATGGGCAGTATGCACCAAAGATTCGTCCAGGGGGAGAGGCTGCCATTCACTGCCCTGTTGCTCCATGTGTCGAAGGGCCCAGCAGTCTTGCAAAGCACTTTTAAGCCGGAGATAAGCGTGGTCACTTGGAGAGAAGTATGAGGCCAGATTCGCCGCAAGTGTGTGGGTCTGGACACGTTTGGACAGCGGCGCCTTCCGGTTCTCCTGGGAAGCCTCGAGCTGTGCCATGTTGACAACTTCAGGAGTTATCAGAGAGAGAGCACCAGGTTGAGTGGGGTTAAGAATTCTCTCTGCATACCACACAAATATCAGCCTTTGTGATGTATGAACAAGTGAGACAAAAAGTGAGTATTTACCAGATTTGCATGCCTTCAGAAGTGTATCCACTTCCCTCCAAACAACTCGGCTGAACTCCTGTGGCATCGTTGGATGTGGTGTGACCATTGAGGGGAGGTGTGTGAGGATGAATGCTATGTTTTCAATCATTTTCTCGGCTGAACGGTGTGACCACACAATTCCACCCGCCAAATTTTCATTCAAATCATCTGCCAATGCTTTTGGAAGCATTGGGCCAGGGATAAATAGACCCATAGCTGTGCGCAAAGGAGGGATGTTAATTACAAGATGGGTGTGCATAAGCAATGGGGAGTGACTTACAAGGAGGCGTCAGGACAGGGGGAGGAGGAATTGATTCGCCCGGTGGTCTTTGGGTAGGTGGCTTGACTGTTGATGGCCCAGCAACAGGGGGGTTCCGTGGAATTCTGAGGCCTTGCAGTGATTGCGCAGTGATGAATTCGTGAGAGGTGGGATGAGGGGTGAAGAAATTATACATGGGGCCTGTATTTTTAGAAGAAGAAGCAGAGTTGTCCAGGCGCGCCTTTTTGCTCGTAGGGTCTTCAACCGTAGGATCTTCAATTCGTACCATGTCATAGCGATATCGGGTTTGTTGTGGCACCGGTTCATGGACTGGCTCCTGGTGGAAGGTAGGTTTGGGACGTCCATGAAGGAATCGTTGGAGGACTTGCTGGTCTTCTGCACCATCTTCAGAGTCATCTGTTTCACCCTCTGCGTCAGGGTCTTCAGAGCTGTCCCGGATGGCTGGATTGTTAATTTCTCGTCTCCCGTCCGCATTGGGGGCTTTGGAGGACTTCTGGCCAATGAGTTGTTGGGCCGTTTGTACGCTTTGAAAGAAAGACTGGCCAAAGGTGTTGAGGGTTGTCTTGTGGCCTTTGACATCTGTCCGCATCTCTCCGCTTCGACGTGGGGATCCATCAGCTGGGTTTGTTGTGTTGGGCTGGCCATATTGAACATCCTTGTTTATTTGGTTTGCAAATTGATTGAGGGTGGGGATTGGGTTGGTTGCTGGAGGTAGGTGATCAGGAGTGGGTGCATATAAGTATGCCATTGAGTCGGTTGCAAATTCAGGGCGGGGGTGGGACTGTGGTGGAGCAGGCCTAGTGGCGCCTAAGGTGTTTTTAGCCGGGGCCGGGGTTCTGGAGACCTGTTCATTCTCATCGTCTGACTGCTCGTATTCAGCCTTTATTTTAGAGGCCCAATTCTCCAGGTTTTCACGTTCATCTGGTTTCAACGCAGGGTGCCGCGCCAGCTCTGTGCATTTTTCCCAGAGATCCAAACCTGTGTAATGGTGGGAGGGTGGGTGGGAGTGAGCCAGCTACTTATATTATACACAAAATAAAGGAATGAATCTCACGTCCTAGTTCACAGGTCTGATGTGAAGACATTGTTGATTGTTGAAGTCAAGTTGGTGATTTGTGCGGAATCTGTTAGCATATGAATGGGAGAGTATGTCAGCAAGTGTTACTATCTATGGTAAAAAAAAATTTTTAAAAAAAAAATGGAAGAGATGTGGGGGAATGAATGTGTTTGAGATGGGCCCATTGGGCCACTTTTGGGGGGGATGGAGTGCGTCTGGGGCTTATACGGGGCCCTTTGAGCTGCCTGGGGGGTTTGAATGGCCCCTTTGAATGTTTTATTGCCCCTTTGGAGCATCAAAGTGGGCCTGTGGGCCCACTGGAGGTGATGGGCAGAGGCGGGCCCCTTCTGACGGCCATTGGGCCCTGTCTTTGGGCCAGTTGGGCCTTGGGGCCCTGGGCCTGTGGGCTTTTTTTCTCCCACAAAATTAAACCCCAAAACAAACCTTTTTTTTGGTTTTTTTGGGGTTTTTTCCTCATTTTTTATTTCTCATTTTTTTTTGTTTTTTTTTTTTTTTATGTTTTTTTTTTTTTTATGTTTTTTTTTTTTTTTTTTTTTTTTTTTTTTTTTTTGTTACTCACGTTTGTTTTTGGGTGGTGTCTCGAATTCGTGGTCGTTCTGGTTGAAAACAACCAGACCGACGGTCTGATTCCTGAAAGGAATCAGACTCAGCGGGCTCGCTCACGTAATCGAATGGTCCCTACCATTCGATTACGTGAGCGAGGGGATATCGCATGCAATATCCCCATACACATAATACATGTATGTATTATGTGTATGGGGATATCGCAGGCGATATCCCCCACACGCCAAACAATTGGCGTGTGGTACCCGCACGCCAATTGTTTGGCGTGCGCTCCCACATGCCAAACGATTGGCCTGTGGGAGCGCACGCCAAACAATTGGCGTGCGGGTCCCACACACCAATTTTCTTTGGCGTGCGGGGCCCACACGCCAAAAAAAAAAGGCGTGTGGGAACCGCACGCCATTTTTGGCGTGTGGGAACCGCACGCCATTTTTGGCGTGCGGGGCCTACACACCCTTTTTTTTTGGCGTGTAGGGTCTACACGCCAAAAAAAAAGGGCGTGTAGGCCCCGCACGCCAAAAAAAAATGGCGTGCGGGCTGGCGTTGGCGTGCGCGCTTGGCCTGCGTTTATCAACGCCCACCAAGATGGCCCACTTCATCCCATGCAAGAAAACCATGAACGCGGAACAACTAGCGGAACTGATGGCAGAACACGTATGGAAACTCCATGGAACCCCCAAGACAATTGTCTCAGACCGGGGAAGTATTTGGATCTCCCAAATCACACGTGAATTGAGCTCCCGCATGGGGATTAGACTACAGCCATCCACAGCGTACCACCCAAGGACAGATGGACAATCCAAAATCGCCAACAAAGCAGTCGAGCAATACCTGCGGCACTTTGTTTTCTACCAACAGAACAATTGGGCCCCACTCCTCCCAATGGCCGAATTTGCTTAAAACAACAACGACCACACCTCAACAGGAGTGTCCCCGTTCAAAGCCAACTACGGATTCAACCCGGCATATAGCGGAACCCCCTCAACAGAACAATGCATCCCCGCAGTAGAGGAACGACTCCGCAAACTTGCGGAGGTCCAAGGAGAACTCAAGCATTGCTTAGAAGAGGCGCAAGAAACAATGAAAGGCCAATTTGACAAGAAAACAAGGGAAACACCGGAATGGGACGTTGTGGTAATCCATACCTTTTCACATACAATCATCAACAACTTACATTTCCTCTCACATATACTTCATTATTATTACATAATCAGATTTTACATACAAAACCACCCCTAGTCACTCACTCAAAGTACCCCTGATTTCCCTTTGGTTCAGAAGTTATTAGCATTCTTAGAATATTACCACTTATAACCACATAACTTTACCAATACTACAACCCCATAGGATATTATACAAGGTATTGATTTATAAATATACAGTACATAAATAAAACACAGATATTACATACTTTTCTTTAGTTTATATCTTCTTTGGTATAAAGTTGTACAGCACAGTCATTCATATTACATAGTTACATCTTCTGTCTTTATCATCCTCTTTGGTTACTAGTCACATTACATTCCTTATATACATAGTTACTAGCTACATTGGCTCGTCTTTCTTACACTATCACTACTCTCTTTTGGTTGTATACCTCTGAACACCTTTCCCCTTTCTCTTTACTGCCAGGATCAGCCATCTTGTGCCCTTTTGTATAAGTAGAACTCCCTTTAGTTCTATGGATAAATCATGCACTCCCCTTTTAGAAAAAGTACAGTTGTCAGCCACTGAGTACATATCACAGTACCTGACATGTACCACGTAACTGCAAACATTATTATAATTATTATCTCTAATAATAATTACTATCTTATTAATTATTATTACTATTTATTATCATTATTATTCTAAATAACTCCACGTAATATTAATTATTATCCTTAATAATAATTACTATTCTGTAGTTATTATTATTATTATACCTTCATTATTATTACATTAATATTAATATTATTAAAGTACATTAATTACATTAATTAATATAAATACTTTAATAATATATTCATTAATAAACTCATGAATAATTCTGGTTAAGCTATGTACTCCTGTTATACAAGATACATAACTTGTAGGCCTTTGCCCCCCTGTCACGTGAAATATCCAGAGTAACAGATATCACTCTTTCCCCTCTGATTACGCCCACATTCCTTAACATTGGAATATTTCACGCATAAGATATGTAATTTAATATCTTATTAATAAAAGAACTTATTAATATTATAATAATTAATACTTATAAGATGTACCAATAATAAATGACATCATTATAAGTTAATAACTTTATTAATATTAATAACAGATCAATTAATACAAATGTCATGATGTGATCCAATCCCACTAAGGACTACTGATCAAAGATGTGTCCCATAACACAGCCTTAGTAGAAATCACATCATAAACATTAACAGATCCTCCCAAAAGGATCTGTCTTGCCCCTGAAGTTCCACAGTACCTCCCAGGTCATGGAAGCGCTCACAGTTCCCCCTTGAGGAGCTCTTACAATATATAAACAGACTGTAAACAGTTGTTTATCCCCCAGAGAATATTTAGAACACCACAGCACAGTACATACCTTAGAGTTATTTACCTTGCTTAGTTCCCCATTCTCCAACAATCCCCCAATTCTGGATAATCTATAGTTTAATACTGTTATTACCTCAAGAATTGGCCACAACCTACCTTCAATAAGGTAGAAACCACGAACCCAAGTGAGTACCTCCTTGGATGCCTATTAATACTCTGTATTGATTTGGATGCGCCTAATTAGAGCAATTAGAGCAAGCCTCTCAGACAAGATTACTGATTGAGGAAGTACCTTTTTACAGGACTTAACTTTACCCAAACCACTTTTAATCATCAACCTACCTTAGTTACAACCAATAACCACGGTTAGTTCCACACCCAGGCTGACAACAGTTTACATTTACCTTCACCTTTAAACCTTTTACATTTACTTTTGCATCAACCTTTACCCAAATAACAATCATAACACATACCCCATACTCTTTCTCAGTGCTTTTCTCACTCCTCTTAAGGTCCCTGCCTCAGATTGATTAAACAACCTAAGTTCCCATTAGTAGCAGCAGTCTAAGGATTAGTAGAAATATAGCCACACCTTTTTCTTTCTTTTTCTTAGTGAAACCCTTTCCCCTCAGCATTAGTCAAGAAGGGCAGCCTCATCAGCACCTGTAGCTTCAACATCATCTATTTACTGGATTTGTTGTCCATTTCCCCTTCAAGCTCTTTCCTGATCCTTTAGGAGTTCCACAACGTAGGGGACGAAGTATGGCTAGACGGACGCAACATTTCAACGACCTGCCCCAGCCCAAAATTGGAACATAGATGGCTGGGACCTTTCTCTATCTGTAAAAGAATCTCAAGATCCGCGTATAAGCTAACACTCCCTATATCCATGCGGGGGGTACACCCTGTATTTCACGTATCAATACTCCGCAAACACAGACCCGACGAAATTGCAGAACGACGGAGGGAAGACCCGGAACCAATTACAGTGGACGGCGGGGATGAGTGGGAAGTCGAAGAGGTACTGGACTGTAAAAGACGACGCGGGAAGACCCAATACCTGGTCAGCTGGAAGGGATTTGGAACAGAAGACAACTCATGGGAACCAACGGAAAACTTGAAGAATTGCGAGGAACTGGTAGCGGGATTTAATTCAAGATTTCCGAATGCGGCAACTACTCATCGGCGGAGGCGGAGAAGGAAGTGAGGAACAAAATTGATAAGAGGTGGAATTTTTTTCTTTTTTTCTTGATTGGCGAATGAGTGGAGGATTTAGCATTAAAAGGGGGATAATGTCATGAGCCGTATTGCGGGCCTGCCCGCACCAAAGCCCGCACCACATGTAGATAGTCTATCACGTACATGTCACAGACAGACCACTATATAGTCTGTCAGGACGAGGATCCACATCTCTTCCTCATCCTGCAATCTACATTATAGGATCCCGAAACCCCAGAAACCCCAGAACCCCAGAGCCTTCCTCTCCACAGATCACACCATAACAATTCTGAATAATTGATTTGTTTTCTTATTTTATCATGTTAAGCTACTTGAAGATTCTCTGTTTTGCATTGCTTTGTTTTGATGTCAATGATAAATGAAAATAAAATTAAATTAAAAGATGAGGAAACCAAATGAAGCGAGATAAATGAGTGGAGAGATAAAAAAACAAAATTAATTAAACAAAACACAAGCTGGGGTCTAAAGTGGTATCAGGGGATACATCAATATGATGAGACTGTGTTGCAGTGGGGTCTAAAACCTCTTCATCCTCATCCTCGTCGTTCTCCTCATCCTCTCCCTCTTCATATTGATTGTTAACATTTTTGGGTTTGCTGCTTGGGGCATAGAAAGATTGTTCATTTGGAGATGCAACCAATCCATTGATTGAGGGCTCTGGTGGATGATCACAATTTGCCATCATCCAATTGGATATTTTCTTCTTCCTAGCAATCAAGAACTGTCTTGAAATTTTTTCAGGACAGTTGATGGGGTCTTGGAACATCAGATTGATCTCCATTTTTTCTTGGTCGATGGAAACTAGCTCAGATTGAATATTGTTTGCACGTTTGGCTTTGGCTGATTGTTCGATTGACTCCTTATGAGTTGATTCAAGAAGTTTCATTTTTTTTGTTTATACTCTTCTTTGTTCAGTTTCCTTTTGGCACTATGGAATCCAGGGGGTCGCTCCCAGTCATTTGATCTTTCAGATCTGCCAGGTGTGGTTGCTGTTGGTTCAGAAGGGGGTTTGGCTTGGGGTGACTGAACTTGTGATCTGGTAGGCTGAACTTGGGAATGTGATGGAGCTGACATTGAACGTCTTCCATTTGTTGCTTTTGTTGCCATCTGGTTGAATTTTGGAAACTTTTTCAAAAGGTTCCATGGTTGTTCAAACAAAAACTGCTTGGCAGTATTTTCAAAATATAATTGCTTGACATTTAGAAGCCAATCGTTGGGTGAGGAGCTGGATGATGGGTTTTCTTTGATACGATTGTAGATCATGGTGAACTTCAAACAAGATATTTGAAAAGCTTTCCATCTACGTAGATGGATTAGTTAGACAAAACTGTTTGATACAAACAAAAAAGATGGCGAAACAAACTTACCTGGTTGCTAATCCTGAAGCATCCCGCTGAGGTCCACCAGAGAACTTGCTGAAGTCGCAAAGAACAGGTTTCCAGAATTCATGAAGCTTCTGGTTATTTGCAGTGACAGAATCTTCAGATACAACAACCCAACTCTTTGCAAGTTGTTTGTCTTCTTCAGGTCCCCAATTTGGTGCTCGACATGTCTTTGTTGTGTTTGAATTTGCTGGGGTTGAATCAGGCTTGGCTGAATGGGCAGGGGTTGATGAATCAAGATCCATGTTTGATCTGATTGAGTCAGTGTTGCTTACACCTGGATTAGCAGGGATCAAATTTGATCCCTCTTACTCCAAATCAAGCTCCCTGGAGCAATTTACTCTGTTTTACTCCGGACCAATGTGGTTGACACGGCGGAGTAAGTTAGCTAATCCAATGTTAAACTGCAACCAATGCGGTTGCTCTTGAAAGTTTTCTTGAGAGCAGATTAGAGGTCTCTAATGTTATATTGAGCTTGGAAAGATAACTCGTGAACAAGTTTCACAAGTCACTCAATAAAGTCCCCTCCCCCCAAGCAACAAGTCCCCAACCTCTGCCTTTTAGTTAATTTGGAACAACTAGAGATTTATGTCTTTGTTTAGTTGTATGTTACAATCTCTATTTACAAGTTGTGCTATTTATATGACTGAAGCATGAAATAGTCAATCACCTAGAGCAGGATGGGGTCCATTCCTTTTAAGGGGAGTTTTAAGTGTTATTTGTTCAATATTTGGCTGAAAAGAATTAGCTTGCTATTGCTGTATATATCACACATGTGTGAAGTGTATCAGCTAATATTTTGTTTCTTCTCCTACCTCTGTGATTTGGCATTACTCACTTTTGGCTATGCCTTTGGTGGTTTTGCGGTGGCTACTATGTGCTATGCGTTCACAATTTAGTCTCCTTCTATATTGGAACTCAGGAGCTGTATACAACAGTCCAGAAATGTGGTAAGCTACCACGTGTCAAATCCAGTCTCTAATCTCAGTTAAATTTGTTAGAGCATCCACCACCGTCTCTGTAGAGTGGCTTGGTGTCAGCCTCCCTGATGCCAAGGACAAGTCCTTCTAGCTACAGGTGGTGCAAGGATATATGGAAAGAGTATATAAACTCTGGGTAAGGTACAATGTTACAATTCCCAAAAGATATGGGGGAATTGTGACGTAAAAATTGAGAGAAAAATAGGTTAATAATTATATTAAATAAATTTAATATAATTAAAAACCAGAGGGGCCTCATAAATCAGGGGTGGTTCAGATCCCTCTAAGGTATCTTACAAATAAATGCAGAGGATTTAGGTACCTGGAACACTGGGGCCTGTTGGAACAGGGGTGGTTAATCCCAGGAATGGAAATGGGGGAATATCTTCAAGAGAAGGGTTATTACTTACTAGTAATAAACCTTGAGGGATCTTGGGGATATTCTGGGTGAAACTGGAAAGTTTGAAGCGCTTGGATGGATGGATGGTGGAGCTTGATGGGCACTGTGAAGTTGTTGGGGAAGACAGGGCTAAAGAATAACTACTAAGAAGCTTACCAGACTGTGTTATAAAGATGTATATATCTAATAAGAAGTGGCTAAGGTTGTTAGTGGGTATTGGGAAGCATGGGGAGCCTTCTTTGGGCGGTTGAAGAGCTCCTTAAATAGTCTTGAGTTCCCCCTGGGGACCCTGTAGGTGTTATTGGCCAACTTGTGGGATCTTTGGACCACATTTTGGCCATTTTTGCTTTCTTGGTGACGCTTCAGCAGCCCCTGCTTTGAATACACGTCACCAATTGATTTTTTATTAATGTATTTTATTATTTATTTATTACATTGACTTACAGTCTGTAGTACATTAGTACTGTTTGTTATAGATTTAATACTAGTGGCTTATTGTATTTATAATAAGCCACAGTATTGTTTGTACTGTTTGTTCAATCAATGTATTGTACAAATAAACAATACCATTTAATATATTTAATTGTTTAGTCCCCAGTACTCTTCATTACATATGTAACATATGTAATGAGGTCACTGGAGCGTGTTTTTGTTAATTTGGGTGTACCTGAGTGACTGTGGAGTCCGCGTGGCAAGTTTGGGAGCCTGTGAGGGGCTTGATGCTTGCGCGGGGGCTTATATCCCAACTTTGACGCGGGCTTTCAGTCACGCGGGGTTGAACTTGAAGTTCTGCGGACTGCGGTACGCGGGGTTTGAGTAAAACACAGTGTATTTACACTATCTCCCCTAATTTACACAACACCTCATTTCCGTGACTGGAAATGGGGCTTAAGCATATGTATATATATATTTAAGCATTAATTAATGCAAGTTCCTTTTTGTTAAAGGTACTTGCTAATTATTCTTTGCTAATTTACATAGTGAAGGAGTGAGAATTAGGGGTACTTGTGAGTGAGGTACTCTAGGTTATTTTTAGTGTAGATTTAGAATATCAAATAATATTCTAACTATTATTTGATATTCTATATTTTTTTATAATAATTTTTGTAGGAAACTTGTGACAGGTTGCTCTGTCATAGTAGCAAGCTGACACTTGGCAAGCCAACTTTACAGAGACAAAGCCCCCGCGCACCACCCTTGTGGCCTCTTTAGAGCATCTACCATTGTCTTGCTAACTTTTCTGCAACTGCGGAGAGGTTAGCAAGTGCAATGGTTACCCTACCAAGACACCACACCCTTGTGACTCGGTAGGGGGGCTCTGCAGCTGGCTAACCAAGTGTTATGGGAGAACTTATATCACTACATGCACAAGATCATTTCACCAAGGGAAATATTCATGTGAAATCAATGCTTGGTTCACTGAATCTCTCACAGGTAACTTCTACGTGTGGCTCAGCCTTGTGGTCTGCTCAGCCTCTTTTGTGGTCTGCTCAGCCTCTTTTGTGGTCTGCTCAGCCTCTTTTCTTTTTTTCTTCTTTCATGATATTCTCAGCTCCTTCTACGTATATTCTCAGTCTGCTCCTTCTACGTGTGGCTCAGCCTTGTGGTCTGCTCAGCCTCTTTTTTTTTCTTCTTTCATGATATTCTCAGTCTGCTCACTCTGCTCACTTATCTTATTCCATTATTCTTCAAAGCTGAAATTCAACTCAGAATGCTCTCTTTTCTGCTTGTTTTCCTCCTTTTCTCATCATTCTATGGCTTGTTTTATTTTGGCAACTTCTTTATTTGATTATCTCTCAGCAAACAACTGTATCTCTCAGCAAACAACTGTCTATTTCTCATATGATGTATCCAAGATCAGACAAACAGTAAAAAAATCAACGGTCTAGCACAACCAATGCAATGCATTCTTTTTTTATCTTCTGCGATATTTCCAGAGGCCCATACTTAATCCAAGCACATTGCGCAAGCACTTCGCTGATGTGAATAAGATGTTCATTCTTGTGGTTGATGGTCTGGAGTGTCAGTCTCAATTCAAACTGTTCGAGCTTCAAGAATGGATTTCCAGAGGTGGAGGATACGTCGCAAGGAACCAGTGGATTAATAACAAGCCAAGTTTCTGATGCATTGCTTTGATCGGGTAAGGTTCGCATGTGCGTGAAGATCTTCGAAATGACTCCATACTGAACTTTGCAGGACGACTTGAGAGCGATCATACTATTGCTCGGATTGTTGTCAAACGTACACCAGGTGGAATCATCAACAGAGTAGGTGGAATGTTTTCCAATCGCCGAATTTACAGGAAGAAAGTCTTGTGATTCGGCCAAGTTCTTCATAGACCACTCGTTCGCAGAAATCCATTTGGCCCCGTCAAGCAAAGGAAACAGCTTGTTGAGTTGCATGATTAAGAGACTCAAGGTTGCTTGGTCGAGGAAGCCCTGTTGGCCCTTGGGGGTGACAGGGGGTTCGTGAAGAATGGGATCATTGAATGCTTGCAACTGACGAATGAAGGGGTGTAATTGTGGCGGGAACTTATCGAACTGAGTCATGATGGCTTGCAAGTTTCCAACGCGGCAAAAGTTGACGAGGAAGCTGATTTCGAGCTGGCCTGATAATGTAATTGGAACGGTAGAGAATGAATGAATTTCTTTTGCAGCAGAAAATACAGTACAAAATACTAACCAAGACGATTGTTATGAGATGATTTTAAGATACTACCCATGAGTCTTTCCATTGGGAACGACCACCAACCTCTAGAGGTTCCGAAATTGTCGAGACTATCAGCAAGGTGAATGGACATGTGGTGGTTGGGCGCCAAAGTAACATTTGGAAAAAAAGAATCAAGCTGCTTTTGAGGTACTCCAAATTGTGATAGCGGTATTGGCTTACTTCATTGCTAGATATAGATCTCTTGAGGGCCAGATTGGTTGATGATGAAACAAGATGAGCAAAATTACAAAACAAGAGCGCTCGACGCTCTCCCCTTCTGCCCAATAGACCGGCAGTATCAGGAGTGGAAGTTGAATTGTGAACAAGTTTCGCCATTCGTCAGCCTTGAGACGACCAAATGAAGCTTTACCCAAAATTGGGATGGCACGTTTGATTGAGGTAGGGACGCGGATTCGAGGAAGAAGGCGATTAATAAATAATAGCATGTCTCGATTCAAAATTATTTTCCCATCGCTTGGGGGAGTCCATGGTCCTCCCCAGCCCGCGTCCCCAAGGGAGGGGATGAAGGTATCATCGCTTGACTCGTTTGAGCGGAACTCCATGCGGTCGAATGTGACACCACTAGTCGTTTCGGTTTCCAATCGGGTGGGGCTAGTAGATCGAGGTGCGTTGAAAGCGTTTGAATTGAGGGATGCCGTTTCAGCCAACAATCCCATGAGCTCAGTCGTTGGAATGGCTTTTGGGACCTCCTCGTCATCGATATCGGACATGCACCAAAACCTTTGGCAATGCCATTTGAGCAGTCCAAGCAAGAGATTATGCATCGAATCGACAACATGGTATTTGATTATATCCCAGTATGGCAATTCAAGCATGACCGAGTAACGAACACCTTTCTCCTTCAAGATTTCCTTTTGAGTCTTTTCGTCCTGAGCATCTCGTGACTGAATCGCCCAATATTTGTGATCAGTAGTCGTTCTTATCGGCCAAGTTTGAGGATTGAGATTATCGATTTTTGATTTTTCAAGGAGACAATATGAGCACATTCGAGTTGCGGTAGGTCCTGCAAATCCAAGTGCGCGTCGCAGGGCCGGAAGATCGGCAAAAAAACGGAAGTATTGCAGCAAAAATGCGACGACCATTAGGGTAGCGATGGGTTTGAGAGAGGGCAAGGCCATGGTCCCATAAGAGCTTGAGATTTTCCACCACTGGTTTTATGATCCAATTCGTTTGCTGGAGAGATGGTTCCTTGGGCCCAGGAGCGATCCCAACGACAAAGATGTTTTGAGGCAAGTAGCGTGCGTTGATAGGGAGAGAGAAACAAACCAAGACGATGAAGGTGATGCTGGCATGCTTTCCAGCTTGTCGATTACCGTATGGATTTATACCATCCATAAACATCCCAAACGTAAGGTTATTGGCTTGGCTTGTGAACTGGGTCCCATCAGGCCCAAGGAACTCCTTCCATAATTTTGACTGTTGAATGTCAGAAGCCTTACAGTCCGGGTCGTAGGGTTCTTGCGAGAGTTTGGCACTGGCTTCGAGGGCGTCTTCAATGTCGGGCCGGGGGGAAAACAGTCGAGCAATCCAATCATACAGGTTATGAATTGCGTACATTTTGACTGGGGAGAGACCATTTTTAGTCGTTTGAAATAAATCGGCTCCACAAACTTGAGGTCCAGAACCAATACACTCGGGTAAATCGGATGTCGCTGAATTCTCTTCTTCTTGGGAAGGGAAACATTGATGGATGCAGCACATAGGCGTATCCGAGTTGTGAAGATAAAGCGCAAAGCACGTTGGACAACAGACCACTCGCACTACCAGCGGGTCGTCGATTTGTAACCACTTGATGACCGTACGGATGTCCGTTGGAAGGGATTTGATTGCGTTCTGCTCTCGAAAATGCAGTTTCCTAGTGGTTGATGCGCCTATTGGGTTCGAGATTATGTTTTCAAGTAGATCACGCGAACATTTCAAGAACCAGGACAAGGTGGAGTGGGAAGAGTTGCCAAGGAGGGAAAGCATAGCAGCCAAGAGTGAGACATGTGAGATGACCGGTTCCGCATGCGTCAGAGAGAATTTATAAAACCGATCTGCCAAGGTGGAAATGTCAACATCAAAATTCAAAAAGATATAAATACATAAATATATGAATTCGACACTTACCACAATTGTACTTTTCTATGTTATCATTATCAGCATTATCAGGTCCTGTGTCGTCAGCAGTGACGCAACGTGATAGGCGTGAGAGGTCGGTGGGACTGAGGTCAAGATCCATGTTGGAATCTGGATGGCGTGATTGGTTGGAAGGCAACCCTTGTGAGCCTTCCTGCAGTTCTACTTGATTTTCGCCATCGCCTGGGGCATCTAAAGCTCATGAATTCATTAACAACAAATTATAGACAATCCGGCGGAGAAAGAAATTTACATACCTTCGCTTCCATAAACCGCAGACTGCCGGGCGTCGGCCAAGATGTGTTTTTCCCTCGCTCCGCGTGAGATTACGGATCCTCCAGTCTTCCAGTTGCCGTGTGCGTCTTTGTATCTGAGCTTGTTGCACCCGTAGGTTCGGCAGCTGCGGCATACTGTTGGAGCTCGTCGGGTTTGAGACATGACAGGGAAAGGGAGAGGGTATGATCGAAGTAAGAGAGAAATGGGATCAAGGTGGGAGAGTGATGATCATGGATAATGATCGTGTGAACCTCACGGAAGGTTTTATGTACTAGCTCATGAGTGCTGGGCCGCAGTCGGCAGTAGATATTTCCGGCAGAATTTCCAGGCGGTCAAACAGGCCATGAAAAAACCGGCCCGCAAACAGTGTTGATTTAATTTCAATTGAATGATAATAGTTGACTGAGAACAACTGAAGTCTTTGAATAGATATCTGATTAGGATGATGAATAAATGATGTATCCTTTTTAAGGGACTCACTATGAGAGATAACGAGGTTTGGTGGAGAGAATGGGGTGTTAGTTTGGATTATTATTACCCCCAAAGGGGTTAAATGACTCCAGAGTTGAATATAGTCTTTTGATGGAAGAAGGAGTGATGATTTGTATTAATCTCAGAAAGATCTTCTAGGTCTTTTTTGAGTAGTTGTGGGAGATGCGCGCCAATGGAAGTATATATGCAAGTGAAAAAAAAGCCGACATTTACAAGGTAATTTCATAGAACAAAATAAACGTACAAGAAAATATATATATATAACAAATATATACAAGAAAACAAATATATACAAGAAAACAAAAATATTTAGAAAAATAAAAACATTTAGATCAATAAAGAATGGAAAAAATATTTACAGAAATCCTGCAAAAATGGACTGAAGATTATCTAACCAGGGATTTTAGAATCGTCTCCATAGGTTCAAGCGAGGGGCCTGGCTGGATAGACAGAGCAGAGACAAGTGGAACAGTCTGGCTTCTGATCCAATCGTTGTTATAGCAATCGGCTGGTAGGCCACGTTGACAGTTGATGTGGCTGTCATTTGGGTGTCTGGGTCGAATCCTTTCTGCTGGGCGGTGGCCCCCAAGAGCGGCGGGACGAGCCTCCTTTCGAATCTCGATCAATCGGTCTATCAGTTTCATGATTCGCAAGATCTGAGGGTGGCGCCACGGCATGTAAAGAACTTCAAATTTCTTTTCCTCCTCGTCATCGGAATTGTTTTCGTAAACGCTTTCATCATCGCTGGTACATTTCTCGATTATGCCTATCAAGCCAGTAAGAGCTGGCTGGCCAAGTACACAGCCTACACGAGCGGCAGAGCGCTAACGGACAATTGATGATGATCAGGGCTTGAGCTTGGGAGCCATCCAATTGAGGATGAAGATCTTACATTTGTCCTGCGAGTGGCACGTCGAACCTGTGAAGCACGACTCGAGCTTTGTTCAGGGGTCCAATTTTCTTGTCGGCGATATCTGTGCAGATATTTGGCAACGGGAGATTACTATGTGCGCAAGCAGATGAAGCAGACCAACAACTTACTTCTTGACCAGATTGGTGACGTGATTCCTCATGGTGGAATAAATCTTTTGTTCAGAGGTCATTTCCAAGTCAATATCACCGTATTCTCCTGCTTTCACTAATTTCAAAAACAATGAGAACGCCAGGTCCCATAGAAACTTGTTGTCGGGGTCGTTAAAGGGTTTTGTCCAGTCGGGTCGAAACGATTTGACCCTAACATGCTGCATAGTCCCCCACATAATTGAAAGTGTCTGAGTCGACGCGTTGACATGTCCCGGGCCGCCAGGGAAAGGGAAACAAGGATCTTCGACATCGGAATCGACATCGTACTCATCATCTGAGTCGCCTGAGAGAAATGCTCGCCGATTCCAACTTGCCTTTTCTGATGCAGTTGGCGGGCAAGGTAATTTTCCCGGAACCTCCACTTTACCGATGAGAGCTTGGACATGGAATCGCATTCTTGCCTGTATTGGGAAAAAAAAGATAAAAGTCAATGACATCTTGAGGGATGAAGAGGTGCAATGCAATAGCTGACTAAAAGAGTATTGTCTCGTTGAGGGTTTGACGCTGCGCTCCTTGAAGGCCCGGTTTGATTGTTGTTGTTGAGATTGTTGTTGTTGACAGTTGCCATTTGTCTCATCAGGCTAACATCCGTAGCAATCTGTTTTAGACCAACAAGTATTTGCGTGCCTTGACCCCGCGAGTCTCGTGCAAACGATTGAATACTATCAAGAAGGGCACCGTGAGGCGGAGGTGGATTTGAGCGTCGCCAGGCGTCAACGCTAGGACGTTCAATTGTACTTTCACTCAGGAGTTGCTCGAAAGTGTGCGAAGATTCAGGTTCATGAGAGTACGTCTGAGCGTGATGATGGTTGTCAATAGCGGGTTGATGGTTGTCAATAGCAGGTAGATCATGAATAGAGGGTGCGTGATGATGATTGTCAATTGCGGGTAGATCATGAAGAGAGGGTTGGGGCTGGTAGTGATTCTCTCGAACTCTCTTCTCCCTATGACGTCGTGGTGTCCTACGACGAGATGAACCATGGGGTCTTCTATGGGGTGGATCTTCTGAAGCTGGGTCCACACGAGCTTTTTTGTGACAAGATTGAGATGGAGGGCTGCATGTAATTCGTTTTCTTACGCTTTCTCGGGGGGCTGCTTGTTGATGGATTGGAGAGGGCTATAGGGGGGATCGTCACAGTAGAGCGACTCGAGATGTATGTCAAAAGTCCGCGGGGGGATTGGGATTGTTGAAGCCCGGTTTGCCGAGAAATCTAGACCTACATTTGGAGAAGTTGATGGAGGGTTTGGAGATGGATCCTGGTCTGCCGGGTGAAACGGGTGAAACGGGTGAAACCTTCTCTGGGGTTTTTGCTTAGGCCTCTTTCCGGTAGGGCGCGAGGAAGGGATGCTGAACAGCTGAGATGGAACGAAGTTGAAATCTGACCTAGATGCAGCTGAACTGGGGCGTCGGCGTCGCCTACGGCTATTGGATGGTCCAACATCCTGATGAGGAGAAGGTCCTGACTTTCTACTGCGTTTGGTTTGTGCTCTAGGTTCGTAGATACCCGAACAGCTAGCACGTAAGAGTTGGTATTGAGCAATCAAACGAGGTGGGCGATCATTGCTTTGGTACGGTACACCAAATTCGTCGAGATACTCTTTCATCTGGTCAATAGATATCTCAGAGGGATCTAATGAGATGGGATGAGATGTTTGTAATGGTCAGCGGGCTAAGTTGTGAGGAGTGACATGCAACAACTTACTTGGCCAATTTCTCATGCCACTATCGTGCTTCCGTTTTGCAGTTTCAGACCTTGTAAGTGGTCGACTCCCAGATGGTCTCGCAGACGGATTTGCGGGGCCTTGGGCATCTCTGGTGCGGGGAGTAGTACCTTCAGATCCAGTGTCAGAATGAGTTGATGGGTTGTTGTGATCTGGGTGTGTGGGATTGGAGGCTGTAATTTCCGACTCTGGTTCATAATCTGAGATTGATGCGTGATGAGCTGGAGCTGAAAAATGCGCTGATCAATCAGTGGAGTCTCCTCGTTATGATCAATCAACAATCAGATAAAAGTGAATGATATCTTACTGCTACTATCATGTCGGTTACTCGCGGGGACTGAAGGATCACTGGGGTGGCAAAGCCGCTCGCTGGGTGAATAAACCTTAGGGCTTGGAGGGTGGGAAGAAGGAACAGGGCTGGGGGAGTGGGAAGAGGGACGAGAATGTGTAGGGTGGTAAGAAGAGCCAGCGCTTGGGTGGGATGATGAACGTGCAGAGCTTTCAGAGTGGCAAGAAGGGCTTGGGGGATGTGAAGAACTCGCAGGGCTCGGATGGTAGCTGGAAAGAAGGATTCGCAGAGATGGCGGCGGGGGGACTGGTGTGGCTATAAGGATTCGCAGATGGCGGCGGGGGACTGGTGTGGCTATTACGCCCACGGTGGGAAGGATTCCCGGGGACTGGGGGCAATCAGAAGAACTAGGGCTTGCCGGGTGGGAGGATCTGTCTGATGGGAAGCTTGGCGATTAGGGCTGTCTGATGGGAACCTTCATCTTGGGAACCTTCATCGACGGGCCAACTCTGGTCTGCCTGGTTTAACTTGGCTGCTGGTAGTTAGGATCTCGGGGCGCCCATGATTCTTGGAAGCCACTGACGGAGTGATCGACGCGCGCCTGAACGAAAATTGAGGGCCTCCCGGGCCAACGGTGACAATTGGGAACAACTCGAAACGCTGTCATTGCGCAACTGAATCCTGAGCGATCGTCGGCGTGGGACAACTTCAGGCCGGCTTGATTCTCTTTGAAACTCCCTGGCCCATCACTGGCTGACGTGATAGCTCTTTCCGTATACGTTGAGTATGAGTTGGTTGGAGGCTGGACAAGCAGCTCGGGTGGTGTGTTATTATGGAAGAGGGAAGGGGCAAGCCAGGCGCACTTGTTTTGATCTGTTCAGTTGTTTTCTCGCCTTGATGCGTTCGTCTCGCTCGCGAGCGCGAGCGGAGAGTGGTTTGCGTTTTTGAGAGGTTTGGTGGGACTACTGCTTTGGAAGGATTTGCTCTCCTCTTCTTGGGCGTGAGGGAGCAGTCATTCACAGAATTCTGTTGAAGCAGGCGGATCGAGTTGTATGCTTTAGTCCATGAGGAACGCATGGGGTGAGAGGGGAACCCCATCTGTGGATAGCGAGGAAAAATTTTCATTTGTTACAGGTGACCTGGCTAGCGGCTAACGAGTTTGGAAAAAAACAACAGTTTAAAATCAAACTCATTGATGAACACTTGAGAAGATCACTCACACGGCAATTCGCCCTTTGGGATCCTGCCCAATCCAAGTCCTGACTGAATCAGGTGACTCAACCATAGCAGTTGAACGTAGCGTTGAAAATCTGGGGCTGTCTCTCGGTCTCTCGTTGAACTCAATACCAAAGGTTGTTTAGAACCTTTCGGAGATCGTCCATTGTACATGACTTGGTAGGGTCTATAATGGAGCATAAAGCAAATCGTCAACAGGAGCAAGAATTGAGTCAATAGGGATACTTGCCTTCCCAAAGGTGAGGATCGAGTGTAAAGGCGTTTCATGATTGTTCCGAGGTTGGTTAGATGATAAAATTAGTGAGAAAAATTCCCAAATGTTAATCGCAAGCGTAGATTCGGAGGAATTGAAGATGGGGGATATAATAATGTAAATATCGGTTATTTAGAAAATAAAATTAATGGTTAAATCTATAGGAACCAGTCCTAAGAAAGAAGAAGAAAGAAACAAAATTAAGCAGCTGAAGTCAAGCTGGATGAAGTGGGGGGGGGGGGTGGTGGGTAAAATGAAGACAAGCGAGACGAAGGGCAAAGCTCACAACACAGAGTAGTAATTATAAACGGGATGTGGAACGGCGCGAATTCCTTGGCTGATTCCTTTCCTGGGGCGATGGGAACCCGTCATCATTGCAGATGAAGGCCTCCCTGACCGTCCTGATTCCTTTTGCCGAGGCGAGGCCACTCGTCATTGGATGAAAAGAAGGCGAGAGAACGGTTGTGTCAATCGTTGGGTGGTCGTTTGTTTGGTTTAATCCGATCATTTTTCTGTTTGTTTGGTATCCGATCATTTCTGTTAGTCCTTTGAGAGAATAAGAGAAACACAGATAATAAGAGAAAAAACTCACCAATGTTTGCAGAACCTGTGCTATTTTAGGATCGTTAACCGTTGGGTCTATTTGTGGTTTGTGTGTGTGTAGAGGGGCGCGCGAGCATAGGCGACATATCACCGCATTGGGGGCAGCACAGCTCCCTGAAAAGCTGTGACAATTGGTTTTTTAACAAGATTGGTTAAACAAGCTTTGGAAGGTTTGATCGTGGGGTCCGGACCACTGACCACAAAACATTAACAGGTAGGAACCAAACCATATCCATTGTGTACGCATGCCACAATGGATGTGGATTCTCAACTCGCCGACTACCCGGACGTTTGGATTCAATCACGTAGTACCCACAATGGATCGATCACGCAGGTATACCACTTGGCTGGCCTTTGACCGTGGATTGGATTTCTCAACTCGCCGACTACCATATTTGCCGAAGATTCGAAGATTCAATCACTGGGTTTTCTCAAATTGCCACCTAGCTATCACCGGACGTTTGGATTCGATCACGTAGACTACAATGGATGTGGACTTGTCAACTCGCCGCCTAACTATCACTCTACGCGATGATTCGATCACGCAGGTATACCACTTGGCTGGCCTTTGGCCCAACTTCCATCCCTGGCCTTTGAAGTCGGTCTCGATCACTGGACTCGTACGGAGTTTTTGCCCGAAGTGTTCGTTATATTATTCTTATGATTCTCAGTTGTTAATTACTATTAATTTCCTTGTCTCCAAAACCCTCATTACTATCGCTATCATTCCTTATCATTATGGCCAAATCTAAGAGACAGTAGAGAAAACGAACGAACTCTCGAAGAAGCGAGAAAAGAGAACAATCAACCATGACAACCATAACAAACGACTTTGATCCCGACAACCCCTCTCTGCACAAAATCGACCTGAGTGACTACCTGTATCGAATGGCCCCCCACATCCGCCTCCGCCAAAGTATGAGACTCCTGAACTCCGTCAATTGGCCAGGAAAAGGTATGCAATCGCTTCTACTGAAACAAGACATTCCCTTGCTGATTTACTTCAATCTTTTCCAGTGCAATCAACCCTCACCGGCTTTCAAACTGGACCTGGGACCTTCTCCATTTCTGTTTCATCACGGTCTACCACAGCAGCCTCAAGCCCTCCCAAACGATCTGATCTGCTCTCTCAGAACCTGCATGCTCACGACAAGAGACAAAAAACCATTTCTGAATCATCAACGGCCCAACTCAAATCACATCGAGCCGCCGGTGGTACCTCTGCTGTGTCGAGTCACAAGAATCCAAAAGACGAGAAATGTGTACCGCTCTGATAGCGATCTGACAGCGTTACAATCGGAATCTACATCTGAATCAGACAAATCAAAGCGTACACATCCGGCTCATCGGACCAAGAAATCACAAGCTCGGACAAAAACCAGTTCAAGCTCCGCAGCCAACCAAGAAGCCCACTAAGCTCCTCAGACACCCAAGAAAGCGGCTCCTCAGCCACCCGATACTCTTATCCCCCCAGCCTCGTCCTCCATCCAACATCCCTTCCCAACAGATAATAACCAACCCCTCGAAATCGAAATCGGTACGTGTGACCAAGCCCGACCAGGTGATTATCGATTCAAGTCACGTCAAGCTGTTGCTCAACCATCTCGGTCAAGTAGGACGTTTTCGTCTGAACATCAAAAAGGATCCCCGCTGGATCAAGCTCAAAGGCCATGTTCAAGAGATGAATCAGACGACCCAGATTACTCACAGTCGGCTAGTGACCCACATCATACTCAGGGAGTCAGATGAAGATAAATTGCAACCAGTACCCGCAACACCACCCCGATCGGCCCAACCCCAAATTTCCTTGAAACGAACTGCTGCGAACCATGTACTTTCAACGACGAGGTATCGTGGGATGTAGAAGACTCGCCTCCGCGTCCCAAGAGGTCACATCACACAGTTTGTCACGCCAATCAGGACACCGGACCATCATCTCAGTGTTTCGCGCCCCACTCGCAAGGTTCAGAATCCCATTCGACCATCTGTCTCACATTTGTCTCCAAATCAGTAAGTACCGGGCTCTTTTTCTTGCATTGACACTAAACGTTGCTGTCGCCTTGTTAATTTAGAAACGGACATCCAAGATCTCCACCATCATCGAGTCTGATTCTGATCATCAAGACAACTATGGCGGCATCTATGGTAGTTACGGCACATCGCTTACGGCACATCGGCGGCCGTGGAACCACATGGGCGTTCTCACTTTGATTTTTTTACCTCAACCAAGAGCCAAAGTTGGATCCGACGAAATTCTCGACATGATTGAGAGGGGAATTCCGCATCGTGGCTATAATCCCAATCAGGACAATCTCATGGCAATCAAAGATCATCTCTGCGCGTGGTCATCAGAACATCCAACATTTGCTTCTAATTCAAATCATCGGCTTTCACAACCTATCGTAACCCTGCGGGATTCACTTCAACCTATGACCCTCCTTCCCAAAACATTCACACCTGGTCAATTACCTTTCTCTTCGAACTCAGTTATCACCCCCGTCCGACTCAAGGTCTCGCACCCTTTTGCTTCGACATACACTTACAACCCCACCTCCCCAAGGATTCTCGCCGTTTGCTTCGTTTTCCGCTTATAACCCTCCATCTCAACAATTCACCTCCTTTGCTTCGCCGTCTCCTCATAATGCTCCGGCAAACGCATTTGCGCGTACTTACACTTCCAATC
>RDRW01000777.1:0-162217 GCA_007896445.1 Puccinia hordei
CCCCTCCCCCCTGCCATCCCGTCCCTCCCCTTCCCCCCTCTCCCTTTTTCTTTAATTAATTAAAATTACAAAAAAAAATACCCCCAATATGTATCTCCAGGCTGTGTTTGGAGGACACAAACACACACTCAGGCAAAAAGAATATTATGAAAATCATTAAAAATAACAACTCCCACCTTGGGTATTTCCAGGGGTTGTTTGCAGAACACAAACTTCCACCAAGGACCTGGACCCCGAGGACCCTAGGATGTGTTCCAGGTGTGGTTGACTGGACCCTCTGGGAATTTAGGAGTTGTTTCTCCCAATTCCTGGGTTGTTGGTTAACCCCGCTATCAATATTTGCAAAACTTTGACTTGTTTTTTTTTGAAAGCATGGGTTTAGGGTTAGCTTGACTCACATGTAAATAATTTTTTTCCAATTAACTGGGCTAATTTGTTTAAATATTACTGACCTAGTTTGGCATTTAGAGAACTCAGTTCAAATCAAGAGACTGGAAAATGTAAAACTTGAATTAATTATTACCACTGAAATTTCAGTATGCTTTATTCTGTAAACACATGGCCATTCTCAATTAAATACTGAATCACATCTTAACATAATTCCCACTTGCTGATAAATGAACTATTACTATCAAGGCAAAATGTCAGAAACAAAAGAAAATCATCACAACTCTATTTACTGATAAGTTGTGAATTAACATAGAAATTATTTCAGGACCACTTCTCTTTCATATCCCAAATGAAGTGCTTTGAGCTAGGAAAAAACAAGTTCCTCACCCCTGAAGTATTTGGATATGTCTTAAAAATGGCTTCAGATACTGTGGAGGCTGGTTACACTGGGTTTAACCCTGTCAACTCAAAATTGAAATGGTTGGGACCACCCATGTTGCATCACCAGTGTCCTCTAGAGTATTGGACTCAGTTGAAAAAATACAATGTTATGGTGGATATACCCCACTAATACAAACCCTTTGGCAGCAAGGATAGGAGGCATGAGTAAATGGAGGTGGCTCTCTTGTGACAGGATGAGATGCAATTTCATGAAGCCAACCAAGCTGCTTAAGAAAATTCGTGGAAGGCCTTTGAATCATCCATGCTTCCTGCACTCTCTAGCCTCAGAAATAAACAGGTTTCTGTCAGCCACCAAGATATTACATGTAGTATGTAACATGTAATACTTGAAACTGCAAGCTTGAATAAGTATAATTATTCTTTATTTTTATTATTATCTTTTATTACATTAATAGTCTTAATGAGAAGGAAGGGAAGATATCTAGAAGCCCTTGACGTTACGCTTTGAGATGAAAGTGCAAGGCTTTAATGTCCTCATCGCATATCATTAAGCTTTGAGTAATGTGTGTTATACTGGTTAAGTGAAGGATGTTTTCAAAGACTCCAATCCTGAAGACATTGCCAGAATGGTTTTCGCAAAGGATGCGGATAAGGGTGGGGATCATGACCACCTCAAATAGTATGACCCACTCGTCCGCCTTGAGCTTTCCACCCTTGGCGGTGCCAACTGTTGATGGTACGCGTCCAATCCAGCTTGGGATGCTGACTTCACGGGTGACCACGCGCAGTGTTTGGAGGTTTTCTGCCTTTCCAAAAAGTCTTGCACCGAGAGGATTCAGCTCCGTAGCAATCTCAAGTCCGTGCAAAGATTCTTCATTCTTGCTTTCCTTCCTGATTGGAACCCTCAAGTGAGTCTGATTTGTAGTCAGCCAAGGCAACTGATTTGGATGGAGCGGATTCTGATTTGCCAGTAATAGAATCCAGATCCAGATTTCAAAAAAGTGCTAGAAGTTCTTTGGCAGAGTCAGATTGCGCTTCATTTTGCTTTCCCTCACAGTTGGAAAGATCAGAACCCTCTGGACTAATGTTTTCCGAGTCCTGTTCAACATCCAAGTTGCCAGTTTTGGGATTTGGGTAAACTGCCTCGGCGTTGAAAGGGATTGTAATTTTTGGAATTTCTGTCAGGCATTTTAAGTCCAAAAAGATCTTGACCGTGATGATGGAGTAGGCCAAGGAAGATTTTATGCATTGGTTTGAAAACTGCATTAGACAGAGGATTGAAATACGGTAATTCTTAGAGTACTGAGTAGCGAACCCCATGGGATTTGAAAATTTGATCACGTTTGCAGAGAGTTGTGGCTGTTCTTCCACTTGATGGCCTGTTTGAGCTCACATCTGCATTCCTTGGGCGTATATCATCCAACTCAATGGTATCAATTTCATCCTTGGTTACATGACAAAAAGAACACAAATGTTTCTTAGAACTGTGTCCTGCCATCCCCACGACCTTGCAAATTGCCGGAAGATCACAGATTATGGGCCCAAGCATCACTTTGATAATGCGGCCATCATTGGGAGAATTAAAGGTAGAGTTCAATTTAATACCGGTCCAGAGTTCCTTCAGCTGTTCAACTAATGGCTGTAGCACATGGTTTATCTGAGTGAGAGAGGGTTCGGTGGGCCCAGGTATCAATCCAGCCAAAACAAATATTCTCATGAGAAGCTTGGTGATCAGGCGGTAAATTCAAACAGACCAATGCAATCATTCCAACTGAAATATGCTTCCCGGAGGTCTTGTTCCCCGATGGATTGAACCAATCAACATTCAAAGAAAATACTAGATTTCCTGGAAAGCTGGTGAACCAGTTGCCCTTGGCAGTTTTCAGGGCTTTCCACATATTGGAATCCCAATATTGCTGATACCAGACCTTTTGGAAGGAGTCAGGGATTTCACCAGCAGATCTTCAATTCCAGGTCTTGCCAAGAAACGCGCCAAAACAGTGATTAAACAGTTGAATTGAGAAATATTGGCAACCTGAGGTACTGCTGGTGGTATTGGAAGCGGGTTTATACAATGGTCCAAGGGATTTTTGGCTTCTTTGTGTTTCTCACGCAGTGGGATTCTTGTTACAAATATATGGAGAGGGAAAATGTGGCCGGGCTAGAATAGATTCTGCCCGGTTATAGCTAATGTACAAGGTGGATACTTGGAGTTCGGCCTAAGGCCGTCTAAGGTTCTATCAGAAGAAGTAATACATGTAGAGAGAAGGCCAAGAGCGGCTTAGAAGGCCAAGAGCGGCTGGCTTACCGGATGAGGTAAGGAAGGAGAAGTGACGGATTAGTTACCTAGAAATATGGGATTGGGGTTAATGTCTTAACCGGAAGTGGGATACTTTACACTACACTAACAGTTAGTGTAGCGTTTGTTCCAGCTAACACCGCTAAAAATCAAGCTAACAGGCAATTTCTGTAGTGTTAACTTGTTTTTTTTCAATGGCACTAACGCTACACTACCCGCTATTTTCATTTCAATTTAAATGTTTTAGCGTTAGCTGAAAAAATCTTTGGCTAACAGTAACTTTGTGTTAGTGTAGCTAAAAGTGCTAACATTACGCTACACTACAGCTACTTTTATCGTAGCTGGCCCACCGTTGGCCTGACCCAGATTGGGTTTGGTGATGACGGTGTGGTGTGCTAAATGTGTTCGAGTATCAAAAGTACATAAAAGCATGGTGTTATATCAAAAAGGAGGGATATTAGTTTTTTTATGGACAAATTGGATTCTGCCGGGTATTTAACCCATAGCCACTCTCTGAACAACCACAGGGCTAGCTGCACTTAGACAAAACCCAGTCAGGATAAAATCAGTTTGTTTAAAACTATAAGTACAGAGTTAGAGTTTAATGTATAAGTCACACATAAGTACATAGTTAGAGTTTAATGTATAGTCACACGTAGAGTCACATGTATAGTCACACGTAGAGTCACATGTTTAGTCACATGACTCATCACATGCTTGTCTAGGACTCACCAGCTAAAATGCCTCATATTTTTACTCACCAGCTAAAATGCCTCATATTTTACTATATAAAGGGGAGTTTGTTCCCCCCAAGAAGGAAAATCATGCCAGTTTGTGGGAAGTAATTCTATTTCGTAGTTGCACAAAAACTCATAGCATCCAGTAGTGATCTCAATCAAAGTTGCCCCTTTTTGGTGTGCTCTTAAGAAAAAGCAAAAGTGTTTTCATCACTTTGCTCTCTTAGCTGAAGGCTAAGAAAGAAGGCAATACAACTTCAATAGTTCATATTGATTCATCATCTATCCCAGAATATACATATCTTTGCTTTGCTAACAAATATCTGATCTAAGCCTGATCAAGAGATTGCTACACATAGTATTCTCCATCATAAATTTACGCCACAACAATAAATAAATTTTTGTTGTAAGAATTCTGTGTAGTATAATAGAGGGGCAGGTCTTTCAAACCACCCGTAACAGTAGTATTACTTAGTTGGAATATCCTATTGTTATTTCCCCCTTACAGAACTGCCATCCGTCCCAAAGGAGTTCTCACAACGGTGTGACAAGATGTGGTTTCTTTGCACCGGGACGTGGGAGTTGGAAGGGAGTTGATTTTGCGTGGCAGTAGCAGCACAACGGTTGGCTCTGAAAGTTTTGTTGGCCAGTGTTGGGGCGGTTTCAAGTTCCTCCATCTGGCAGGTTCCGTCAGCTTGGTCGGCGCTGTTGATATCAGAGCTACGCTGTCTGCTACGGACGGAGCTCTTGATTTGGTGACAGAAGGAGCACGTGAGCCACAAACGGAGCCAGTTTGTTTGTTGGGGGGACATGGGACATTGGACATAATAGAAGGGGAATGGGTAGATCATTGAAAGAAGGGAAAGAGAGGGAAAAGAAAAAGGGGTTAAAAATTGAGTTTTTGAGAATGGCTGTGTCTAGTGTTGTGAGAAAAGAAAAAATGGGATTGGGGAAGATTATTGGATGGTGGGAGATGGAAGTAAGAACAAATTTTGTGATTGAGAATAGATGTCAAGAGGTCTGAAAAATCAAAAACAAAGAAGAAAACAAAAAATATTTTGGAAAAGGAGGTCTTCAACTCAACTCCTGTAGTGTAGTAACTCCTGTAGCTATACTTTCAACTTTGGTCAGGTGGCTAGCCTGATATAGCTCTTCTACAGGGTTTAGTATAGGAGAAGAAAGTTCAAATCAAAGATGATGGTGTATATCAATATTGAGAATATTGGAATACTGTCAGCCTTAGAGACAATGAACATGTCCTAAACCTACTGTTAGGCCAATAATTATTGCCCTAAAGACTTCAAATAAACTATAGAAACAGGGGAATAGAGCCTTGTAGCTTATGTAATAATGGATAACCCATAAGAAACAAAACACATACCTTATAATATGTGAAATAATTACCTTATCCACGAAAAGATAAGGATTATGATCTAAAGGGAAGCGTAACCCACATAAGATACTGTAACACATATTATAACAGTACAAATGAATGGTTTCTACTTTGAGACTAGTGGCCATTCCAGATTGAGAATACCAAGCCACTTGTTTCTACAACTAAGCCCCAAACACCAAGTGCCGGATTAATTACAGGACCCATGGTCTACGTACAGCTTAACCCACATGGTAATTCAACAAGGAGGTTGAGAATTATACATGTACTTATACAGGCAATAAAGCACCCAGCTAAGTACTATTTAAAGAAGTACTCCAAGCTGAAGGAAAGAAAGTCATACATAAACATACCCATTTACTACCTTTTTGGTTTTTCACATAGATTTCTAAGCCATCACCAAGAGTTACATTCTTAATAATGCCTTAATAAATCCTCAAAGTAATCTTCTAGCTAGTAGCTTGTTTATTCTGAACCATTTCTTACATTATTATTTCACCAACCATTGCCCTTAAACAAAGGAAGAAAATCTTTCCTCCTTTATTGGTTAAACAAACCCTCTTACCCTTAAATAGCATCTTTGCAGACCTATATTTAGGTTGGAGGTTGTCCTTAGACAACTTACTCCTTTTCTTCTAAAAGTAGAGTCCAGAGTTACATAATACTCTTAATTATCTGGCTTTATAATGAATGACATTTACTTGTGTCCTGTAGTCACTAAAGAGACCCAGGCTCACAGATACACAGAGAGTAGAGAGTGGACTGATTTTTTTTTTGTTTGGCTGGATTAGCAAGCCTAGGTGGAGTATCTTGGAGATAACCACAATTAGATGGTAGTTTGAGGAAGTTCACTTTCTAGGTGAATGGGTGAAGTGGTGGTACAAGATTCTTTTAAGGGCTCATAACCTGATGAGGGAAGTAGTGGTAGAGAACTAGATAATCATTGCACACATGTTCTCTCCCAGAGTCTGCACCCGGGGAATATATATAACGGCTGCGGTGAGTCCTGTTTACAACAATAGGGATGGTATCCTTAAAATTGCACATAGGGAACTGGTTAAGAACGGCGTCCACAAATGGATGAATGTTGGCCAAGACATGGAACAGAGACCATCACTGAGAATGAGGGTAAACAGTTTTGTGCTGGGAGCTGGTTTGTCCAATGGATTAAAAATTTGTGGAATCTCATTGGTAGAGGCAGGCCCAGGGAGTTTTGTTTAATTTCTGCTGCTGGGTAACAGTCTTCTTGACAGGGTGAAAATAACTACAGTTTTAATATTTATCCAGGGTTTGGTTTTGTGTTGGATACAAATCCAGAACTTCACCAACATTGTCCTGAGAGTGTAAACAGCCTAGGAATAAAACATCTTCATTTTCTGTATATTTTTTTTTTCTTGTTGGGATTATTGCAGTTGGGAACTGTTTTTTGAAGTATAACCATAAGAGATCATTTTTCCTTGTTATTATTTCCCTTTTTTTTCTTGCTTCAGCAACAGACTATGTACATCTTATTTTGGTCAATTGGTATTTTTTTCCAAATTTTTCTTTCTCACAATTTCCTCTCATCCTTTCTGCTCTCTCTTGTTTTGAGATGTGTCTTCCTTATTTTGATTGATGTATAAAAACCTAATTTTTTTCATTGAGGTATAAACAACATAATTTTTGCAATCAATTACTTTTCACATGAACTTGAAAACAACAAATTTTCATCCTTGCAAGAGGTGTTGTTACAGGATTATGTATTTATTAAAAATGGCATATTTCTGACACTACTAAACCATAAACATACAATATATTACCCATATATACATATTATTAGATTTCATATTTCCATACTTTCTCAACAACCTAAATACATAAATGTAACTACTAAAAATAGTCTCATCTTATCAAAATACACTTTTCCCCTTGGGGGAGTTTCCCTATTTCTCTCCTTTCACCAGCATAGTGTTCTATAAGGGGGAGCAACAGATCTGTAGATCTTTTTCCAACTCCTTTTTTTAACATGTATTTATCTTATGTGTTTTTATTGCTTGTAATGATGTATTAGAATAAAAAGATTAAAAGAGGTGGAAAAAGGGGGTTAAGTGTTGGAAATAAGGGGTCTAAGTAATTAGTCATACTTTAGTCTATACAGTTTTAATTTTCCTCCGGTTTTCTGTTTTCTCTTCATTCTCTTTTTGTTCACTGTCACCACAGGTAAAGCTCCTCCACACGTCTCCATCCTTTTCCTTGGCTCCAGCTCAACTGTTCTCTATCCCAGGTTTGTTCCCTTGTTCCTTTTCTTCTCTTTCAAGTAATTCATTCTCTTTTTGTTCACTGTCACCACAGGTAAAGCTCCTCCACATGTCTCCATCCTTTCCTTGGTTCCAGCTCAACTGTTCTCTATCCCCACTCTATTTACCCCTTTAACATGATGTTTCCCTCCATAAAAAGTGACTTTAAAATGCACAGGCCCATCTGTGTTCCAACTTCCAGCTCAACTATAATTTGAAAACTAATTCAGACATTTAATCTATTCACATATCACTTATTCACAAGGAAGATAATTAAGGTTTCAAGGAGATACAATTCCCAAGACTTCAAGATGTTTTATTTACAAAAACAGAAAAAGAATAAGGGAATACAACCACTAAGACTTGTGACATGTTATAAAACTCAGCTTACAAGAGACAAGGAGAAACTGAGCTCTTCATCACACAAAGAGGAACTGAGCTAATTGGAGGAACTGGTCCTGTGAGAAAAAACACAAGATACACAAACAGAAACCAGTAAATTGATAAGACACAAAGAGGTTACACCAACTCAAACTGCACAGGATGGAAAACAGGTTAATCAGTTTTTTGAATCATATTTTCATTTGAAGATTAGAAGATCTGAAACAGTATTTCCAATACCAGAGGCTAATCAGAGTTTGGTATGTTTGCTGCATGTGTCACATCAAATGAAACCCGTTTCTTGGATGCTGCACAAGTGGATAAGCCAAACTTAGAACCAGAACTGCTTGACCCTGAGTAAATTTCAACGCCCAATTGCGACTGTGGGATAATTTGGACATCCATAGCAGGCCCTGGCAATGAAAGAGCATACAAAGACAAACCGGGTTGGTTCATTGGAAGGGATGGTGGGGCCAATGCTGATTTGTTCAACATTGGAAGAGCTGGTTCTCAATTGCTGAGTGGCTTGATTTTACTAACTAGTGAGGATGTGCTAGCCACATGTGGTTAGACATTCAACTTGTTATTGCTGACTGAAGAGTGTCCAGGTGAAGTGTTGGGAAATGGAGTGAGTTGAGCTGTTTGATGTGGTTGGGCATCTAAGCTGGTATTGCTGGCTGAGGTGCCAGGCAAAGCGGTGGCAAAGGGAGTGGGTTGAGCGAGTGTATTGTGGGCCATCTTGAGGATGGTTTTGATTTGTAACTCTTCCGCACACATTTTTCTGAGATCAGATTGCAACTTGAGATATGCTTTGTTGGATCAAGGGACTTGCACTACATTTTGTTGGAATCCGGTGTGGTCAAGTAATATAGTGGTATCCATATGCAGAAGGAGATCCAAGTAATATAGTGGTATCCATATGCAGAAGGAGATCCAAAATTGAACTGATCCTCCAATGTTTTGAGCTTTTAGAGAGTATCTTCAGAGGTATTGGCACAAGGGTAAGATGATTTCCCTCTCGTAGGGGCTGAGTTTTCCAAAGATGTCTGGAAAATTGGAAAATGGTTGATGTGGCCGCACTGAATATAACAGAGTTTAATTGTTGAGAAAAGTGTACAAGGGACTGGTCCCAAGGACCTGGGGTACTTGTGAGATCGGTGGCTACCAAAATCTCCATGTGGATGGGTTGGGGGTGGGTTGGAAGAATTTTTATGGTCAGTGAGGGGCTGTTCAACATTGACAGGGTAACGCTGATCAGAAATAACCGTCTGTATACGGATGATAAGATTCTCCACAGATTTGAAGCAGTCCAGGAAGGTCTTGAGCTGAAATAAAATCAATGGTCTTGTCTATGTCAGTGACTTTTGTGAGGAGCATCAACATGCACTGATTGAGGTTCAGGTTAACACAGATAGCATGATCCAAGAGTGCAGCCAGGGAACCGGTTGAAAGGGGGGAGCCTATGATGGAACATGTCTCATGTCAGAGGCCCAAAAAGGTGGTGGCATAGAAGCAGGAGGAGATTCAAGGGCTTCAAGCAAGTCCTTTGCACGCAAAAGAATAGAGTTTGAATTGTTTGGGGATACTATCAAGGGTGAGATGCTCCAATTTTCTTGCATATGTTGCACTGCCGTGTGGATAAGTGCAAGGCAATTGGACAACATAACAAACTTTCTACCTGTAATACATACTTGAAATTCAGCTAGCATCAGTTAAACTTTTGGCTGGATGCAGTTTAACTATTTTTGAAAGATGGACTCACCCAATTTGGTAGTGCAAGAAGAGCATGCAAAAGACTGGGTGCCAGGAATTGAGGTATTGCCGGTTGGATGAGGGTGAGGTTGAGAAGCCATTTTTTCATTGGTAGCATGGGGCACGCCCACATTGACGGGAGAGGGGCAGAGAGCAAAGTATGTATATGATAATGAGGTCTTCCAGAGAGTCCAAGCGGGCCGGAAGGTTTTCTGAAGCAGTAGCGTGAATCCTTTCATCTATTTCTACAACTTTTGTGAGGATCATTGACAGGCATTCACTAGGGGGCAGGTTATGATTTGGCAGTAGTGGTATTGTCTAAGAGAACTGCCAAGGGTTCGCAGCAGGGGCCAAACAATGGACATGTGAAATATCAAAAGCACAGTTAGGCGGTGTGAGAACTCCTTTTGGGACGGGTGGCAGTTCTGCAAGGAGGAAATACCAGTAATAATATTTCAAATATGTAAGAAGATATTACAACTGCTACGGGTGGTTTGAAAGACCTGCCCCTCTATGATACTACACAAGAGCTATCACAAAAAATTTATTTATTTTATTTGTTGTGGCAAACTAATGATAGAGAAAACGTATGTGTAGCAGTCTCTTATCAGACCTAGATCAAAACTTGACTTCAGTGGAAATGGGTTTGGTGGAATTTGTATGGGCAATAGAGCCGGGGTGGCTTACACCAGGCTTGAGTCAGATGATGAAAATAAGTCTTAAAGTAAATATCTTTTATGTGTTTTTTTTATATTTGTAATTGAGGTGTAGATAAACTAGTAAAAATAATACTTGACAGAACTGATGTTATATGTGAACTTTTCAAAGTGTATTTGCCCTCTTCCTTAACCTTCAGTTAAGAAAACAATGGGTAAAGTCAATTTTACTTGTCAAGAGCACAAATGGTGATGCTAGCTACTGGACTACTTATATATCCTCTGAGGTATGAAAGATGTTGATGGGTCACTTGATTGAGATCACACTGTGGGATTTAATTGGATTTGTGATGGAAGCTCTAAAATGAGATGTGTGTTCTGCTTAGGATTCTACACTGAGGAGAGAAAACCTCCTCCTTTTATAGTCAAACGTGAGGGATTTCTGCGGGTGTGACTGCCATAGAGGTGCTCATATGATGGTGGTGGTAAGGGTATCCATGTGGTGGTTGTGGTATCCATGTGGTGGTTGTGGTATCCATGTGGTGGTGGTATCCATTAAATATACTACAACTATGCACTTGAATCTAATTTTATACTATGTACTATCAATATATATTCCTAAAGTCTGAAATAACAGTTTAATCCAGATATCTTTTAAATGAGGGGAGCTAGCCTAGTGGTTCCAGTGAGTGACTAGGGGTTAAATGACCGGTAGAATTTAATTATGCAATAATACATCTAGAAATATGTCTCATTCTCAAATAGTAAACTGTGACTATATGTGATTTGATACTTGGAACACATTTGGCACACCACAGCGGCAGAATGAGAGCAGGGTGAGACTCAAGGGCTTGAAGCAGATCTTTCATGCGTGATGTTGAGTGCATCAGATTGTGCGGGGAGACCTTCAAGCATGAGAATCTTGAGGTTTTCTTGTGTCCTTGCCGCCATTGCAAAGATGAGTCTGAGGCAATTGAACCAGACAAAAATGTCACAGCCACACTTGGTCAGTTTTTTCTCTGTCACACTGATGTTAAGATTTGAAAGGAGTGTTAGGAATTAATTTGTCATGTGATTTTCCACAATGATGAATAACTTACCTAAATCAGAATTGGGTTGGCAGGCAACTGTTGATGATCAAGGCAAATGATGATACAGATTAGGTCCGTAATCTTACTTTAGCACTGCAATTGGATTTGAAACAATCATAATATAATATCTATGTTAAACAAACTCTGATTAGTGAAAGGGGATTGGTGGGCACCTGGAATCAACCCAAAAGGGAAGAATTTAAATGGTCAGTGATAAGCACAAGGTGGTGAAAAGATGATCAGCATTTGACCTTGATCAGCACGGTTATCAGCTGGGGTAGCAGATTGGCGGGGAGCTGTGAGCTGCGTAAGTGTAGCATGGCTATTACGATTGAAAGGTGGCATTGTATAAACACTTATAAGTATACTGTTGAGGTTGGGGGATAAATTGTACTGGGAGGTTTGGAATTGAGTTCACTAGGAGGGGATCAACTTGGAAATAACTTATATTTGGGCAATGAAGGCCAGGATTTGTGGAACGGAAGGCAATTTTCCATTGATATAGGAATAATATTTTGGGGGGTAGGCAAAGATGGATCATAGGTGAGGAGAGGAAAGAGCAGTTCATTAGGTATCATGATTATATGGGATCAGAGGGTGTGGGCAAGTTCATGGACTTCCAGTGTCATAATCAACTTAAGCAAACCAGTGGCGGAGAACTCATCATCACTGATTCTTCTTTTTGGTTCTTTCTATTCTGGTTTCTTAGTGTTTGGTGCAAGATAAAGGGCTTCAAAGTACTACGTTGTGGTGATCCATTTCACTTCATTACCATATTTTCAATAACTATTAATCACTTATAAAAACTCAAATACTTACATATATATATATATAAATCCCAAAACTTAGATATATTCATCATTATTATTGCATTATCAGATCCTCCACCCCATTTTAACCCTAGTCACTCACTACAACCACCCTCAAATTCCTCATGGTTCAAGAGTTACAGGCAAACTCAGAATAATCCAGCAAGTTACAGTATAAAGCAAGTTATAGAATACAATAAGTACATACCATAAGTATATATATCAGAACATTATACATAAATACATATTATATAAAATACATAGACACTACATAACATAAACTGCTCCTCTTCTGTTTCAGATATATAAGGACACCTGTTCCTCCCTCTTGTTCCCATATGGACCCTTTGACTTACTAGCTTACCCCCTAAATATACCAGCATTACAGATCCTATATACTAGTATACATATATAGTAGAGTCACCATCAACCTATAAAATATATAAATATAAATATCAGCTTAGACTCAATATAAGAAGATTGCCCCCTCTCTTGCTTGACCCACCTTGACTCCAGAGCTGCAAACTCTTGCCTCATATTATACTTACATTACATATACTTTATAAAACTCATCCCCCCTTATCTATTCCTCTCACCTGGTGTGTGTGGTAAGCAAGAACATCAGTATTAGTCTTCTAAGAATAGATAGAAATTAGCCACACCTTTTATTTTATTGTTAGTGTTACACTCATACCCTGAGCATTAGTCAGGAAGGCAGCTCTTATATTGGCACCTTTTTCATAACCTACATTAGTAATAGTGTAGTTATACATTTCCCTTCCAAGCTCTATTCTGCCCTTGAGTAGTTCCACAACGTGTACATACGTAGTAATTTGAAGTCTTTTATTGAAGTCATTTATCTAAGGAGACAGTAAATGAGATGGTGTCCGGCAGGGTTGCTGTGTGAGGTTGTTGATTCAAATGCCTGACCTTATATGGTCCATTGCACCAGGATGCATATTGCATGTGAATCATGAGGTCATCAATCATCAAATAACATATGACATGGTTTCTTGGGGGAGGAATACAGGTGTGTCAATCATTTCAGAAAAAGTAGGAGAATATGTGAGAAGGGTTTTGGGGGGTTTATCAGTTCAGAAGAAACTTGAATCCATGCAAGTGAAGGGGTAATTACCCCTTCACTTCATAACATGAGTTGACAATCAGACTGTCAATTGATGTGGCTGTTTTGCTGAGTAACATAATTAATCAACACTTTGGTAATAATAACTGCAAGAAAAATGCTTTAAGGGGAGTTTTTGGTGGTGGGGGGCGGGCGTAAAATCAGGATCAGGGCAACCGGTAATGTCATGCACATCAGATCAGTGCGGCACCTATTTAACTATGTTTTTATTGTTGAATCTTTTTGAAACCTTTCATGGGCTGTTGTGAACATTAAGTAACTAAGTGAGAGATGGGAGATGAAAAAGGACGCATGAAAACGGCAGTGAAGTGAACACTTGGGGGAAGGAATGACAGGGGTTGGCCGTAAGAATGATGGGTTTTGGGCATGCTCAATGGGTTCTAAAGCCGGTGATTTCTCCCTTAATGGTGGCATTGAATGTGTACCTCCAGGCAAAGCAGACTTGCAGTCTTCTCTTGGAATGAGCTGTGCTTTTAAAAGCTCTGCAATCAATTGCTCTTCTGGTATTGGCGGCAAAGTGGGTGGATTGGCAGGTTGGGTAGCAGTGTTGGGGCAAGGGGCCCCTACACCAGGAGGACAAGTGAGAAGCAATAGCCCTATAAAGGGGCGTTTAAGTATCAACCAATGCCATTGAATAAGCAAGATAAGCTTACTTTGCTCTTGCAAAGCAGGTACACCATTGCAGGACACCCAGGTGGCTTGAGCAGACGCTGACAAAGGATCATAAATGGCTGACAAAAAGGACAATGAGAAATTGCACTAACATAAGAATAGGTAAAAATACATACGTAACACATCATGGGCTCTGTGTGGAGAACACACCTTGAGTGAGTCATGAGAATGCAGCAGTGATTTACACGCAGAGGACTCTCCCAAAAAATCAGTGGGACTCAAGATTATCAGTTCAGTATAATGCTGCTGATGTCTGCCTACCAAAAAATCAGTGGGAGAAATGAGATAGAGTGTGGATGGGTGCATGGAGGTGTCTGTAACTCTGTCGTCAATCAATGGATTGGAAGGAATCAATGGGTCTGCTGATACAATTGAGTTGGAAGGGTTGCATGGGTCACACCCATGGGGGGGGTGGGCTAAAGAAATAGGACGGAAGACTTGTAGTGATGCAACTTGGAACTGAAGGGATGGAAAATCTAACTCAATCCCCACACGGCAGACATGGGGTCAGGGGAGTTTGAGGTGCATGATGGGTTTGTTCAATTGGGCAGCAGGGCAGGCAAAGCTGCACAAATTTTTCCAGTCCGGGACATGTGAATTCTGGTGTTGACTGCGTGGAAAGGCTGAGAGACAACTTGCTGACAGAGAGATGGGAGCTGGCACTCCCAATCATCCAGGGATTTACTAGCCACTTGATCCTTTGGCTTTTTTCCTGGTGAAACACTCAGAAGTCATCACTTGACTGCCACAGAAGAGTGAGGAAGAAAAACTCATGGTGCAATTGTGCATTTTCATGGTATTCTGGTCACACGGGGTGTCAAATATAAACATGACAAATTAACCTCACATTAAAGATTGATATAATGCATTGCTTACGTTTAGGCTGGGTTGTTGGAGGAGTATTGCTATGCCAATGTGTCAGAGGTTGGGCCTTTTTCAGTACTGTGTTAATCAAAGGCTGGACAGGGGATTAATGTAATGCAACATTGCTTTCACAAATATTGCACCACCAGCATAATTGCCTAGGATGCAGTCATCCCAGTTAAACTGGGATGCACTCAACCAATTTAACCTTGGTTGAAATCAACTGATGAAATATACATCCAAGGGACCCCCCTTGGTTTTATATTTCATTGGTTCAGGTCAACCTACTTTAAATTGGTTGTTTGCATCCTAGTTTAACTGGGATGAACTCAACCTAGGCAACTATGCTGGCAGTGTTGGTTAGATTGCTGCTAGGGCTGACATGTGGGTTGAGTGTATTTGCATCTGGATTATCACCATGAGGTTGTGATGTTGCGGCTCAAAGAACTTGTAGATCAATTGGAGACTCCAGGTTGTTAGGGTGTTCTGTTCTGTTCATAGCTGGGATGTTCTGATGAGCTTCTTGAGGAGCACACAAACTGGCCAAGGGGGGATGAGACGCAGAGGCAACTCTGCAATTTAGGCGGCAAAAGACTGGGTGTCTTTGCTGTTCCTGATCAGTGGTTGCGCAGGGAGGCTGGATTCCCGCAGGAGCATCTAGATTGATAAATCTTAATGATTTACACAGAAGTTAAAACGTGAGGCTTACGCTTTTGCACATTCTTTGTCATGATGGCCAAGGGTGCAATCCAAACGTGTAAGTTGGGCAGATGGATGTAAAGGGTTTTCAGGTGGCACTTGGTGGCTCCTATTGGCAACAGATGGTTATAAAAGGGCAAAATCAACCTTGACGGATTGTGTTCAAAGACAGCCACAATAAAATGCATGTGGTAAACAAGTTCACCACAGCCTATTGATTATTACATTCAGCTGATAGTAATGTGCAGAGAAGGGAAGAAAAGAATGCCAATTGAAATTTGATTATTTACATACCTTGAGTGTTTTCCATGTTGGATTTTTTATCATAGACTGGTTGATGACTTGTAATTAGTTCATTAACAGCAGGAAATTTTGGGCTAGGGAAGGAAGAAGTTTTGGTGGTGGCTTGACGGATTACGTCAACCTTGCCATGGATTTGGTTCTGTTCTCCTTCCTATGGCTTGACATCATGATTTCAATTCATAGCAAGGAGTGGTTTCCTTGAGAGAGCGGGCAATGATATCATAACAGGTAGTACTTTAATATTGTTTTCCAATGAGACACATATGTACAATTTGGTAAAAAGAAAAAATACAAAAATCAAGATTATAATATATATGTAGATCTTTGATCTACAGGAGAAAAAATAGGGGTCAGGGAAATAAAGGATTGACTTGATAAAGTATTAGGCAAGAAAACAAGGCCAAAAACACTGGGAAAAAAACCCATAAGGCAAATGATAAAACTGTCTGATCAACAGATAGTGTATAGGGGAAAAAAGGGTCTATTTCAACAGCCCCTTGAGCCTTTGAAGAGCATCATTAAGATTGACAGTGGAAACAGGTTGAAGGTCTCTGCAAAAATTGGGCATATGTGCTTGAATCCACTTCAAACTATACACGTTTTCTGGCAGGATGGGCTTTGGTTGCACTGATCCAGGGGAAGGCCTATATTTTTGGACACAGGGTTTAGTGAGACTTTGTTCCTTTTGCTTGGTACCAATGTTGTCAAGTAAGGCCAGAAGCTTCAACATTTTTTGGGACCGCCAGTGGCCCTGTAGAATGTTGCAGTGTTTGCAACCCCGCTTACAGTTTTGGCACAGGCAGGTCCTCATAATCACTTTCATCATCACTGCAAGCTGCTCTAACAACAGGGTATAACACGTCTAGGACCTTGATTTGGCTGATCACATGAAAATACTGCTCAACCAGCTGTAGCAGGAGATGTGATCAATTCACATATAAACACAAACCACAAAAAAGACTTTTGGGGAACTTACATGCTGCCAATGGCCATTCCGCTCCACGGTGTTTGATTCATTGGTCTGCTTATCTTGCATCCATAGGTTCCCTTGTTTGTACTTGAAAGAGTCAGAATGGAGTTCTTCATTAGATAAAATCCCAAGGGGTCAAACTCAAGTATCATATTAACACAAGTAAGCGTACTTCCGGGCAAGTGCTTGTCAAACATACTTGCACATCATGCTGCTGATCACTTGACAGCCCTGAAGTTTGGGATTAACATTCTATTTGCTGCACTTCACTAGGTCTGGGAAAGAATCAATGACCAGATTCCAAGAAACATATTTTCAGACAAAGTTGTAGGCTTCAAAAAGTTGGGGGCAAATTGCTGTACCCCTGATTGAAGCATAATACCCTTGATGATCTTGACCTGTTGCCAAGTTGCAGCTTCATGGGTATAGATCTCAGGTTGGCAAGTCAAGGGTGGATTGATGGGATGTCCCCATTCACTCCACTCCCCTTTGGTAGCTGGGTTAGGGAATCTTCTATCCTTTGATGTCCATTCCAAGAGAATGGCCAAATGATGCCGGAGGAGTTTACACAAGTCAGATTGTTGCACGGGGGCGGCATAATTTTGTTGTGATGCATGACAAATTTGAGGCGGAGTCTGGGTTGTCTTCTGTTCCTTGCGCATCTCTTGGATGTTTTGCAAGATTTTGTCAATGTGAGCTACTGTAGCCTGCTGTTACTTCTTCAAGGCCTGTATTTCAGCTGCAGTGTGTTCATGCATGGTTTGACACAAAGCATGCCCTGAGTGGTCAGCTAATCCATTGGAGGCCTTGTGCAGTATTGGTTCAGACAGGGGGTGGATGATATCAGCGGTCTGGGATTACAGTAAAGGAGTCCTGTTTGAGTGCCTGAGTTTGCCTGCATGTGGTTAAAGGCTCCACATATAGTGAGAAGCTGCGCTTGAACTCTACCTCTCAGTTGTTCTGTGGACAGGGAGTCTAGGTCAAACGGATATTTGGTCACGGGTGCAGTTGGGACATTAGCATCTTTCATTGCCACATTGACATCAAGACTGCTATCCCCAGCTTCTTCCCGGGTTGGGACCCATTTGTCATTGTCCCCTAGATATGTTAAATTATTGTCATTGTCAGTTTTGCCATTGCTAGAGGTGGTATTTTAATCATTGCCAATTGGTCCGCAATCTTCTGCGTCTTTCAAGAGTCCACAATTGGCGTCAGACTCATTTTTGTCATTGGGGTTCCTGGATTGCAGTGGTTGATGACCCATGATGTTAAAGAACAAGTCTGTGTTGCTATTTTCATCCTCTGAGTCTCGCTCATTATCCAACATCATTTGGTCCTCTTTGTGGTCCGGGGATCTACACAAATTTTGCAAGTGGCAACCCATTGAGGGAGTTGCCATTATTTGGGGGCGGTGTGTAATTTTCATTGAACGCAGTTGGACAGCATTATCACTATCTGATTTGTCAGAAGATTCATTGGTAACTTTGGTGTCTTACCTGGTTGTTGATGGCCATGATTGATGAGAGTCCTTGGGCGTCTCTGGGCGGGTGTGATGATTTAGGTGGACGGGAACACCTGAATCCACATCAGGTGATAGCTGATGGACACTGCTTTGACCGGAGTCCTCTTCTTCCAAAGACAGAGGGATACGGCTCACAGTTGTGCAGGGCTGTGATTGATGAGATTGATGATAATAGGATTATTGGCCAGGAGTTTTCAGCGTTTGATTGTGGTCCTTGGGCATCTCTGAGCGGGTCTGGTGATTTAAAGCTGAATCCTCATCAGGTGATAGACAGTCACTGCTTTGACCAGAGTCAGATTCTTCCAAAAAGCAAAGGATACAGGTGCGTTTCCATTTTACGCAGACAGATTGGACCATCATTATCTTGTATTTGTCCGTGAGAGTATTGATATCCTTGTGACTGTTTTGGAAATAATGGCAACCCTGATGACAGAAAAAATATGTTCCGCCTAGGTTGCCCTTCTTTCTGGTTGATTCCAGTGGGTCTTTGATTTCCTCTGTGGAATAAACAGCTGTCAGCAGATGACTAATTGGATTACCTGCAACACCTTATAATCAGCAAGGGTACCGTTCCTCTTGCGTTTGTCTTCCTGATGATGCCCTTCACAGTTCTGCATGTCCGCAAGCACTGAAAGTCGCTAAGAGAGTTTTTAAAGGTAAAGAGATTTCTTATATACACTGAAGATGATAGCTATCCACTTCCATGATAAGATGAGATAAGATCCCCCAACTCTACTACAACACTCTGTTTATACAACAACCCCCTGGTCATGACACGCAATCCCCAGTATCATCCCTGGAACTCTAATTTCCTGTCTCCCTAGTTCTGCATTGAACCACAGCCTTCCCCCAACTACTATGCCCTGTTGACCCCTGCAGTCATCTGTTGCCCCTGCACCTGACTCTGCTCCTTCTGTCCCCGCTCCGCTTGCGCGCCGGGTTCCCCAAACCCCATGGTTCCACCCGGTCAACCCTACGTCGCGCGTACTGAAGCGGCCATTGTCCGCTTGATTGATTGCCCGTGCAACTATAGAGTGTTGCATGCTACGCCCTCATGCTTTCCCCCGCAAAATATCCGGTGAGATTTGGTACGTACCCCCTTTCTCAGTCTGCCAATGAGCCCAAGGCTGTGGGCTCAGCTTCAGTCCTGCACTTTTGCTTTTGAATCTTGTCCCCAGCAATTCCCACACTACTCACCCTCTTCCCACACCTTTGGCCCCATACAGTCATACCCACCTCCACCCATCCTTACCATGTCTTATCCCCTACACCCCTGTGATGGCTGCACCGCTTGGTCCAGCCACACCTCCCTCTCTTCTCCTTGCGTCCAACCCACGGCTGGAGCTGCTTGCACGTCCTGCACTCCGTCCCATTGTCAATGCTCCTTTTCCCGCAGGAATGCACCTCATCCCCAGCCTTGTTCTCAAGCCGGTCCTCAACCTCATCAAAAGCAGTGCTGCCGCAAAGATTCTTTTGTGGCCCCCGACCACATTTCCATTCCCTCTTCCACCCCCTCCTTGACGCTGCGCTCCTTCCAACCGGCTGAGAACTCTGGTTGGAACCAACCAAATGACTCCAAGACCTCAACAGAAGGACTTCCCCAACAGCCCAACCTGGGCCACGGCCCTTCAAATCTGGATGGCTCACCACCATGTCAATGCTGGTGCTGGAATGGACCCTAATACTTGTTTCCAATCTCTGGTTCCCCCTGCGCCGCTCCAATCCCCGGTCCCCCCTTCACCGCGCCAAGATATGAACCCCTTCCATCCTCATCCTCCTCCATCCACCCCTCCTCCACCGCCATTGACCCCTCCTCAACCCCCCAACTCTACCCTCTTTGTCCCTCCCTCCCCAGACCTTCCTCCACCCCCTTTGCCTACCCCATCACCTCCACCTTCACCTACCCCCAATCCTTGCCCTATGCCCTCCCTCCTTCCAGCCCACTCCACTACTCCCCTCCCTCCCCGCACTCCCTCTCTGGCCCTGCCCCCACTCCCTCCCAGCAGCCCTTTAACTGTTCCTAGAAGGTCAAACCTTGCTGGTCAAAGGTTTTTTGAAGAAGGCAGTGACAATCCATGCAAGAAATGCTCCAAGAATTCCACAGGTCTTCTGCCGCGCTGCGCGCCCACCTCCAACCCACTGTTTTCTTGGAATGAGCGCTTCAGACTCTTCCCACTTACTATCTATCTTGTATCCCTTTGTACTCTTGTATTCCTAAAATACTATGCACTGTATGCTTGCCCCCGCTAACCTGAGACAAAACCTGTTCCAAAGAGAGAATCTTGGGAGAAACAAAGCGGAGTAAGTTACAAGTGCCCGGACCGCCCCTGATTGAGAGCCACTTAATCCCTGCACTTCCATTTTTTTTTTGTTTTTTTAATTCAAAAGAACATACTTCATGCCCGCAACTTGTAATCCTGAAGTGTGAAATGAAAAACCTTGAGATGAGAGAGAGTCTTGAGAAACACTTGAAGAAATTTGTATTTGAAAAAAAAGAAAACCACACTGCAATCCTGAGAGAAAGAGACACCGGGCCCGCAATCTTGAGATGAGGGGAGACTGAAAGACAGAAAGAAACCATGCCCGCAATAAAAACAAATCCTGAAACAAAACCCCATCCACCCACCAAGGTACCTGGACCAGCCCAGATAGAATTTTGGTACAATTCCCTGTACCCCTTGCCATTTCAGAATTAACATCACATATTTCAGACATTTAGCAGAAAATGATTGACTTGGGCAGGATTTGAACCAGCCACCTTAGCAGAAGGTAAGCCACTATACTCGAAATGCTGCCTTTACCAACTAGGCTACCAAGTCATTATTCAATGTGCTGATATTTGGAACACTGTGGATCACAATATTCAACACACCCCCTGACCAACAGTGTGAGAACAACAGACCACAAGGTCACCCAATTTCAAGCTAGTCTATACACTGAGATTATACATATTGCATAATAAGTAGATATTGCATATTGCATGATAGAATTTTGCATATTCCAAAGTTGTAGATACAGTCCATAATAGGGGGTATCAAATATGATCAAATCCACCATTATCTAATCAACTGGTTTTGAAAATACACCATTTTTACAAACCATGGATACCTATACAAAATGGTTCAAAATCCTCAAAAGTGAAATTTTGTTGAAAAACCTAATTCACTGGTTTTAATTGTGGATATGATCATATTGGATACCCCCTAATAAATTGCAATGCATTTGGAGAACAAAGGCAATAATTGCATATTGCATAAGTGCATATTGTATAGTCTCATATGTAAATGCATAGTATGCGCATTGCACATTTTGACTGTTAATTGTGTTGAATTAACAACACATATTTCAGACATTAAGCAGAAAATGATTGACTTGGGCAGGATCTGAACCAGTGACCTTAGCAGAAGCTAAGACACTATACTAGAAGTGTTGCCTTTACCAACTAGGCTACCAAGTCATTAATCAATGTGCTGATATTTGGAACACTGTGGGTCACAATATTCAACACGCCATCCCGAATATATAACAAAGAAAAACCAGTAAACCCATTCACAAACACAAAAACACTTTAAGGAATGTAGAATTCAATGTAACTAACAGTTTTTTTTAAAAATAATTGGTTGGAGTTTTATGATTTTTGGACTCAATTTATTTCCAAACACCTTCATGTTTGTCTTTCAAGATATTCAGGGATTTTTTAAATGGTTTCATACACTGTAGAGGGTGAAGAATTCACTGGAAACAAATACTGATTATAAAAGTAACTCATTACAGATTTCATGACAAAGAAATAGAAATATAATGATACACATAGGTATGGTGCATTGTATGACGCTTTGGAGTGTTACATGAAGGATAATTACACCACCAGCATATGTGGCTTGGTTGGGTGTAACCCAGGCAATCTGGGTTACACTCAACCTATTTCAAATAGGTCCCAAGTTAGACTGGCTCAAACATGGCCCAAGGTAGCTTTGGGGGGCTGCCCAGCCAATGAAATTGAAATCATTGGCTCACAGACAGGCAAGCTAAGATTGGCTGGCATCCACCAAGGAATTGATGCTTGGTTGAACTTTCAACCGAGCCTTCTTCAGGTCAGTGGCATACAACCAATGCAAGAATACCTTGGCTGGTTGCCAACCGAGGTAAAACCGCATTGGGTGTGCTTGCACCAATTGAATTGATTACATCAGTGTGCATCTAACCAATGCAATCAGTTCAATTGGTTCACATCCAAACCAATGTGATTAAACTCATTGGTTTGTGTGCCCACCAATGCAAATGATTGCATTGGTTGGGCACACACCAACAAAAAATATTAAATCAGTGTTATCCGCCAAACAAATCATCCGGAAAACTTTGGCTGGCAGATAAGGGCATACAAAGGCAAACAAAGGCAAACTTTTCCCAAAGTTTGCCAAGGTTTTATCCTGCTCTTCTGGCTCACAACACCTTGTTTGCGTTGTCTAGATTAGCCTTTCCAATTTATCTCACCTCCCACATCAAATACCAATCCCACCCCCATCCCTCACGTGATCTTTCCCGATGACACTTCACTATACTTGTCCTCATCTCTCTTCATGCTGCAATGTTAAGTATAACAAGAAGCCTTGCAATAAACACTCCCGACTTAGCCTGGATTGTATTGTAAAGCACACCCTCAACAAACAGATCCATGCAAACTGCCAACCTTCCTGCCCTGCCTATAAGCTTAACAGTAAGAAGTTCATGCCCATGTCCGTGGTATTGCTAACATAAGCTGACAGTTTCTTAATTTAGGCCAATCAATAAATGTATTTCCATTTCAAACCTTCAACAATGTAACTATGCCCTGCAATAACAAAAATATTACAACAAACCACAGTCTTGACATGAAATTTGGTAAGTCATCAGTCTGAGTGGTGTAATCCTTAATCCTAGAAAAGCTAGCTAACATCAGCATGAAAAGGGTTTGGTCACATAGTTCACCTTGTTCTGCGAGTCATTGCATATTACCTGTTAATTCAAACCTGGTTGCAAAGCAAATTTCTGTGGACCTTCCATCACAACAATCATGAGTTTCAGATGATATGTAAAGGAGTATGTTTCAAATTCCGCACCATTTTGATGTATTGGTTTCAAGTGGCAGCCCCTGAAGACTTTTGTATAACTGTTACGCAACTTGGATTATGCTTCATCTTTCTTCTTTGATAAACTGGTTAAGCTTTCACTACAAAGATTTTTAAGTTAAGATGCACAGAAATATTTACAAATAAATCATGAGGGTTTTTATAAATGAGAAACAATTACTGCCAAGTGCCAATCCTTTGGCTTGACCTTTACAGTTTCTGCATAAGACAGTTTGGAAGATTGACTGCCTGCCCTACTGGCAACTAGTTCCACAAGAGAGCCTTTGGTGTATTTTCTGGGTGCAGAAGAAGGGTGAGCAACTAGGAGAGTTGTAATTCAAGTACTATGGAGTGTGTGTGGTGGAGAGTGAGGAGAGAATAAGGGGGTAGATAAGCGTCAGGATCCAAGCACAGAGTAGGTCAAGGTCAACTGTGAAGTTAGATGAATAAATTGGAGAGGAGGCTGGGGGAGGCCTAGTCGGGCCAAAATGTTGCCCATCTGAAGGCCCATCTGAGCCTTACTTATTGTCTCTTGTTCAAGTAAGAGGATGAGGATGATCAGTTGGACTAGAAGGAATGGGAGAAGGAAGATGGTTTCCCATAGGAACAAGTAGATTAACGGTGATCTCTCGGATTGTCCGGTAATTTGCCAGCTCTCCAGTGAACAAGGACCTGTAAAAACCGACCAGGGGAGGCGAGGGAAGAGAGGAAAAAATGGACTGGTAAAGAGCAATGGTAAGTGAGTGGGTGGGTAGCAAGAGCTGCAGGAGTCGGGCGGCAATAGAGAGGTAGATACATCCCTAAGTCCATGCTGTGAGGAGGAAGACGGTGGGCAATCCGGGCTGTTTAGCCTTAAACAAGGCCAGCACATAGAGTTCCACAACAATGGCAGCCAGGATAGGTAGGCCCAGCCCGCCTACAGAGACAAGCAGGAACATGTGACCGGCCTTGGTAAGCAGTGATGCGAGCTGTTTCCAGACTGGCCTGGCTCGGCCAGCCCACTCAATATTCATACTCTCATCTGGGCCTGCTTCCGAGCCCTCTTTGTCAGATCCCTCCCCCTCCTCTCTGAGTCGTTGTCACACTCTGTGATGCCAAGGACTGATAACCTTCTAGCTACAGAAGGTGCAAGGCTAAAAATAATATGTAATAAATTATTTTAGAGGTTTTTAATCTTTTTTATTAATATTCAAAGATTATAATTTTAATTGGGAGGGGCCTGCAAGCAGGGGTGTTTTGGATGCTGTCAGCCACCAAGATATTACATACAACATGTAACACTTGAAACTGAAAGCTGAAATAATTAATAATATTTAATTATATTATTATTTATTTTATTTTATTTTTATTTTATTTATTTTACTAGATTTTCTGATTATAACAGAAATTATACTTAACTGTTTCAACAATTGGTATAATAGTCTGACAGTTAAGAACAAGCTTAGAAATATCTGGTTGATACATAAGGCACTGTGTTCCAAAGACTGTCATCTTTGTAGCTACACTGGGTGCAAGCAAAAAACAGGTGGTGACACAAGGGTATGTTTCAAGGGGAAATGGGTAATGGTGGGTTTAAAAGAAAAAGTTTTAATAAAAACAATCAAGTTTTTTTTAACGGAGGGGCCTGAGCTACAGGGGTGGTTTATTGTGCCCTCTGAAGCTCTGTTCTTTTTTTGTAAAAGAGTATTCCCAGACAGTAGTATACTACTGAAGTATATAAGGAAATAAGACTCACTAGTTCATTTCCAGGAAAGATAACTTCAGGAGGAGTATGACTGGTTTTGAGGCGCTCAAATAACTGGGTAACAGGTTGGTGATGAGTGCTGAGAAAGGTGAAAGATTTTTGGATGAACTTCAGGTATAAAACAAGCAAAAACTGTACTATATAACAGGCTGTAAGACTGGTTGATATGGTGGGTAAAAGCTGGTAAATGTAAATGACAATGGGGATATCATTTCATGGGAAGGAAGGGCTGTTGATATATCCCTTCTGGGCTATTGGGGGCAAATCAGAAGCTCTGTGTTGCCTGGTCTAGTCTGCTACTAAGCCCTAGTTACCTGTATAACTTGTTTGGTTATGGTAGGGCTTAGTTACATGTTTCAAAAGGACCAAAGTGGTTCAATGTTCTTTTTAAGGTGAATAATTTTGTTTCTTCATTTCTTTTGGACAATTAGTCTATTTACAACCAACAAATTGGGCTATCTTGGCCTTAGTAGGAAAAGTATGGCCGCGGCGTTGGTTGTGGCTTTTATTACAGGTGCCAGGTACATGTAACTATGGAAATGATGATGTAAGCCTTATTCATGCATCATAACTGAACTCTAGTAACCTTAATTACATAGTCTAATAGCATATATTTAAGGTTATGTAGATCTTTAAGTCATATGAAAACTTGAAGGCCTTGTGAAGGGATATGAAGGAGTAATCATTATGGTGTACTTTTGCTGAGCTACCCTAGGTTAATATGCATGTGGATTCAGAATCTGTGATAATATTTTAAGTTTTCTTTATACTTTAGAAGTTATATCTAGATTCTGTGTTATATGTTTTTGTTTTAATAGGTTCTTTCAAAACAAAAGACGCAAGGTGTGCATTCTTTTGAGACTAAGAATATAATTTGTATATTGGTATAATTTGCTATGGTCAGGACGTCTCTGAAGTAGTAGCAGGCTGACAAAATTGAGGGATATATGGATGATTGGTTGAGTTTCACATCATTCATGATGAAGGGTTAAATAATATTGTTTCACCTCAACCCTTGTACTTCCTTTGGCTGAGAAATTTCAGGACAAAGTAAGCCCTCTCGGCTTAATTTGGCATGCCATTTGCTGTACAACCCATCCCCTCTTGTTAACATGATCCACCTGGTCACATGACATCATGCAGCTTGACATTAAGCCCAGCAGGCTTGAATATGCCACCAAAAATATGTGTGATTATTCATGCTCAGATTCAATCAAATTAAGCCCGGCGGGCTTAACAGACAGCCTCTGGACATTGGTCTCTCTGACTTGCTATATGTTCTCCAACATGGTCTCACTTACTACCATGTCATGCAAGAGAAAGACCTTATCATCTTGCTTCATTTCATCATGATTGATTTCACCATGTGCACACAATTTAGTTTGTGTGGCATCATGGTAGCTCTGCCTACTTGCTGATGTGGTACTGGTTGGCTGGAACAGTTCATGTGCATGGATGCCCAACATTGCTCATGGGACCAGATGCAGATTAGTTATTCTCCATGACACATCACTACAATGTTGACAAATGAGTCGGTCAAAATTGTTCAATTATTAAGCCCGGGCTTAATTTGAAGCTGAAGGATATCATGTGACCAGGTGGGCCATGTGAGCAATAGAGGATGAATGGCAAAGGATACATCATGTCCAATAAAGCCCGCCAGGCGTAAATGGTCCTGACATTGCTGATCCGGAGGAAGCACAAGGGTAGGGGTAAACAAATATTATTGACTTATGGACACACAAAATCATGGAACAGTGACTATGTGTTACAAAGGGTGCTAGAACTGGGGATATTGAAGGAGGTGGATTCACCTGTTGTATAGTTGATATAACCATGAGCAATACACTTGGCTAAAAGATGGTGTGTTGGACAGATAAAATTAGAGACATCATGGGGGAAATTCTGAACAGAAGAGATAATTTGACGAATGTATGTACCAAGATGTAACCAGATTTTTTCAGAAGGGGAAAAGTTTGAATTGGATACCTGATATATTTGATGGAATGAGTAGATGATGTCAAGACAGTCACTGATAGTGTATTGCCTTTGGTCTTGGGTGGCATTGAAGAGTCCATGTGGGACAGGCTGGTGTGTTGCTTCATTTAGCAGGAAATTGTGGTATCAGAGGAAGCTCGTTGGGATTTATTTCTACAAGGATTGAACTCCTCATCAATGTGGGCCTGGATGATGGTATGAGACATCATGAGATCAATGATGATTTTGTGTAGGTCGTCCAATGCATCATCTGTTGTTGATGCTGTTGGGTTTTTGAGTGGTTGATGGGTAATTTGCCCATTGGTATCCTCTCCTTCTGTAAGTTTTTGAAGGGTGGGTTTTCATTGTATTGAGCCAGGTCAAGACAATGAGGTGACATTCAATGGACACAATGTGAGTAGGTGTTGAAGGGAATTCCAGCCTTTTTCCCACTTTGTCTTTGAGACTTGGCCTTTCTGGAACCATGTGGCCAACTTGTGGAGTTGTTTACAAAACGGTTCACTAGGAATGAGGGTGAAGTTGTCCAGGGTGATGGGGTTGGGTGCACGTGTTACCATGGTTGGAGGGTTAGGTGGCTGGTTGGATGTGGTGGGGGTTGATGGGGGAAGTTCTTTGGAGTTACCAATTTGGTTAGAATTGGATTTGTTTGTGTGCTCTGGTTCTTCCTCTGGTTCTTCAGATGTGGTCGAGGCATTGGAGGTAGATGAGATAGAGCTGAGGGATCAGGACCGATATAATTCACAGCCGGGTGGGTGTGATTTCCTGGAAGCTGGTTTGTCAGTGGGGACTTGAGGGTCTGGGCGGTGTTTCTTTGCTTGATGCTGAGGAAGTTGGTTCTCATCTTCACTTGAGGTAACCTGAGATTTCAAATGTTTCTGGGTTTTCTTTTTTCTACGCTTTGACGTGGTATGTTTTGAGGTGACAGCCTTTCCTGTTCTGAGATGGGAAGAGGTATCTTTTGGGGTTGTGGAAGGCAATTCAGATGGGTTGGAGGGGTCTCCAAGACAAACAGGGCCATGGTCTGGGTTATCTGCCGAGCCAGGAATTGTGGGGGCTGGGTCTTGTTCAAGAGATGGTGATTGGCCAGACTCATGTTGAGTGGATTTAGCAGAAGTGCTGCAAATGTGTGAGGTGATGGAGACTGGTGGATGGTTTAACTTCTTGGATTTGTATGATTGGTGAGCACTTGATGTAGTGGAGGAGCGGGTTATGGTGGGTCGGGAAGCTGGCTTCACTGAAAGACATTCATTGACTGGTAGGGCCTTATTTTCCTCATAATCTGAATGAAGATATTCAGTTATTTGAATAAAGAGCTGAATTACCTTTTCAGATGGTGTCAAGACAAGATATGATACCTTCAACATCCTGACAAATTGACTTGCGGATTTGTAATTCAGAGCAGGTTTTGGAAAATTCTTGAATCTTTCCAACATTGTTCAAGAATTCTTCTTCACTGATCTCTTGAACTTCAGACCCAAGGAGTGGCTCACCAGGGAGATGGTTGGCTCCAAGGGTTGGAATGTTGGTGGTGGTTGGTTTGAATTGGGAGATGGGAAAGACATTTTATATGAATGCGGATCTGATAGGAAGTTGGGTGGTAAAAAGAAATGAATGTTTATGGGGTGAAAATCTGGAACACACTGGGAGTTTGAGTAAGATCAACTGACCAGGTGGTGGGGTGGATTCAGGATTAGGGGCAGAGCCACCTGGCAATGCAGGTGCGCCTTGGTCAACTACAGGGGCTGCACATGTTTGTTAATTTGTACAGTGGGGAGGAGGAATGTCAAGGATTTGTACTGGTTCTTGGGAATATAATAAATAGTGAGTTGAGTATATCTAGAGATGAGTGATAGAATGAGGAAGGGGGGAATGAGAAGTGTACCAGAAGTGGTTCCTTAAGAACCATCAAGCAATGAAAACTCCAACATCAAAGGGCTAAATAATAGAAATACATATGAAAGAGACATTATTAGACAATTAATAATGTAACATAAATTATCATAAACTTAAGAAAAACAATAAACATTTTAGAATATAAAAATTATGACATAGTAATAATGTAATAAACAAATATAATAAATTAATTAATAGTAAAATAAGTAATAGCTCATTACCCTATGAGATAAGTGAGACTAGTATTACATATTCTGAAAGAGCAAGTAAAATAACCTAGGGTACCTCAGCCAAAGTATCCTAGAAAACGTACTCCTTCTACTAATAAAATTAACTTAAAGAATACTCTTACTAAGAACTAAGAATACTCACTAGGTATAAACATGTGTAATATGAGAGTATTCTAATATGTAAATATCCTTAAAATATGGGATAATAACTCAAATAAACTATGTAATTATCCTTTAAATCATAAATAAAGTATTAAATAACATCTGACATAAATACCACACTGTTTTATAGTCTTTGTAATATTATTAACTTCTACAAATACATACTGTATAAGTTAATTAATATTATAATACATGAAAGACACAAAACAGGAGAGAAGATAAACATTAGATAACTTCAAATAAGTCCAAAGGAACTTGTACAATTAAAATAAATGACAAGCTCCTTTAATCACAGGAAAAGAACAAATGCTGACACAGGATGTTTGCTTGTGAAATAATTGAATGGAGAGCTGGAAAAGGGCCCATCATGCAAGTATAACAAGCATTCTCATGGTACAAAACTTTATATATGAAATAACCAAATTAAACACAAATAAGCTTTTGTACCATAATTTGATTATTTGCATTAAAATTTCATTGATCAAATGATCAATACATGTTGTACATCAACCTAAAAGATCTTGAAGCGCCCTCAGATGATGTCTACAGATGATTGACAGGCTTTATTAATTATTGACAGCCTGTACATGTAATAATTTGATTAATCACATCATTTATTTCTACTAAGGATAAATCCTTCCTTGTAGTGTTCCCATAGCCAAAATAACACTTGATGTTTTCCCATCAGGGCTCCAGAAAGGCATTTAAGAGGCCCTTTCTTCCCCCTGTATTTTGATTCCCCAGCTTTATCATATTTACAACCTGCATTCCACCAGTCCAGCATACTAGTGTCCTGCCCAGTAAATCAGTCTTCAAGACTTCAAAGCCTCTTTCTCTCAACTCCACCTCTGTCCAGCTGTCCACCACACCTTTCCAACCACTTCAAGCTGTCCAGTTGTCCTCTGAAAAGTCCCCACTCCTCCCCTTAAAGCCTACAGTAAGTCTTTTGCTTTCAGGAGTTGTGGCCCTTTTCAGCCACTATTATCACTGGGATCTAAACAACCCCTGCTTGCAGGCCCCAGTTTATTAAGGTCTTAAATTACCTTTGGAGGGAACTAAACTACCCCTGCTTGCAGGCCCCTCCTAAAGAATTCTAATATCTTTTATATTAATAAAAAAGATATTAAAACTCACCCAAAAAACCCTTATTCTATATTGTTTTTTACCTTGTACCTTGTGCTTGTGTAGCTAGAAGGATACCAGTCCTTGGCATCACAGAGCGTGACAGATCTGTTAGATTTCCTTGGGGATATATTTCTTTGTGACATAATCAGGAGATACATCAAAGGGCATGATCCGTTGGGAATCTGTTAGATTTACTTGGGGATATATCCCTTTGTGACATAATCAGGAAATACATCAAAGGGCATGATCTGGTGGGAATTGGTCAGATTTCCTTGGGGATATATTGTAAGCAAAGGCAAGTGTGATTTGGGTCCCTCATAAAATTATCAGACGTAGCTAGTGTTCTGGCTTCAATTCAAACAGTGATGGATTACGGATGGATAGTTCATCTAATGGCTGAAATGATGTTGATCACTTCTAACCAGGGCTGCTATTCTGAAAAGATTGGCGTAGTCTGAAAGATAATCCATAGTTGCAGGAGCCACCATAACATTGATATCTGCTCGCTAGTCAATAATTATTTTGTTCATCTTTGGATGCAACAAGTGATTATCAGAATATAGAACCTGGTAATTTTTAAAGTAATTGGGGGCATACCTTCTTGCTGCCTTCACAACTGCTTATGGCTTCCTTGGGGGTTTCTTCACGGCTGACGCAATTCCCCTTACCAGGGCTAGATTCAGGGGAGGGCCTATCATTCCAGAGTCTTGCGACTGGCTCTGCAATAGACATCACAAGATATATCAGCAAGTGGGAAATGTGGATAAACTGATGATGCTTTAACCTTACCCAATACAATGTGTCGTTTGGTCCACAACTCCATGACTTGTGGTACCTCCAACATGGGGATCCCCAAGACCTTTGCCTCTTCATCAGTGTTGGCCTGTTGGTGCTCTGCCTTGAACCAGTTGCCGGCATCAACCATTCTTCGATGATACGGACTTTTGGGACCAATTCAGAAAAAAAGGGTATTATGATCTGAGGAAGAATTGGAAGGCTCCCAGTGTGCAACAGCAAGACACATAGTAAGACATCTATCATCAAGCCACTCAAAATGACATTCAATTTCATCTCCTTTGTGGGTGTGAGCCTGGGTCTCTAAAGTGACAACAGGACACAAGAATGGGGGGCAACAGTTGTATTTCAAGGGATAAAGAAAACAACTGTTAAAGAGGAAAAGGGGAAAAGAAGGAAAAGAAGGAAAAGAAGGAAAAGAAGGAAAAGAAGGAAAAGAAGGAAAAGAAGGAAAAGAAGGAAAAGAAGGAAAAGAAGGAAAAGAAGGAAAAGGGGAAAAGATTATTGATTGATCTGTGATTCAAATAATCTGAGTGCTCTTTAATGATGATAATCAACAACTTAAAAAGTTGGATAAACTGTGCCAGAGTCTTTGAGAAAGCAACAGCCTCTTCACACAATGGAAACGTGGAAGGTATCTGAGAAGACAAGTCTAATCAGCCCAGTTTTTTAGACTATGTAAAGCAAGATAGTCAAGGTTCTTTAGAGGGAAACCTATGTGGTTTGTTTCAAGGAAAAACCACAGAAAAAGACTGAAGCAAAGCTGGTTGATCTCTGAGGATGGTTTAAGCTGATCTGATCTGATGATTGGTGCTTGGATTGATCTGATGTGATGAGGGATGAGGAAAGGGAAAAGGAAAGGGAAGAAGGGGAGACAGAGAAGGACTTGTTATGGTCTGATCTATGGAGAGGAAGGCTCTGGGGTTCTGGGGTTTCTGGGGTTTTGGGATCCTATAATGTAGATTGCAGGATGAGGAAGAGATGTGGATCCTCGTCCTGACAGACTATATAGTGGTCTGTCTGTGACATGTACGTGATAGACTCTCTACATGTGGTGCGGGCTTTGGTGCGGGCAGGCCCGCAATACGGCTCATGACATTATCCCCCCTTTAATGCTAAATCCTCCACTCATTCGCCAATCAAGAAAAAAGAAAAAAATTCCACCTCTTATCAATTTTGTTCCTCACTTCCTTCTCCGCCTCCGCCGATGAGTAGTTGCCGCATTCGGAAATCTTGAATTAAATCCCGCTACCAGTTCCTCGCAATTCTTCAAGTTTTCCGCCGGTTCCCATGAGTTGTCTTCTGTTCCAAATCCCTTCCAGCTGAACAGGTATTGGGTCTTCCCGCGTCGTCTTCTACATTCCAGTACCTCTTTGACTTCCCACTCATCCCCGCCGTCCGCTGTAATTGGTTCCGGGTCTTCCCTCCGTCGTTCCGCAATTTTGTCCGGTCTGTGTTTGCGGAGTATTGATATGTGAAATACGGGGTGTACCCCCCGCATGGATATAGGGAGTGTTAGCTTATACGCGGATCTTGAGATTCTTTTACAGATAGAGAAAGGTCCCAGCCATCTATGTTCCAATTTTGGGCTGGGGCGGGGTTGAAATGTTGCGTCCGTCTAGCCATACTTCGTCCCCTACGTCCCATTCCGGTGTTTCCCTTGTTTTCTTGTCAAATTGGCCTTTCATTGTTTCTTGCGCCTCTTCTAAGCAATGCTTGAGTTCTCCTTGGACCTCCGCAAGTTTGCGGAGTTGTTCCTCTACTGCGGGGATGCATTGTTCTGTTGAGGGGGTTCCGCTATATGCCGGGTTGAATCCGTAGTTGGCTTTGAACGGGGAAACTCCTGTCAATGTGTGGTCGTTGTTGTTGTAAGCAAATTCGGCCATTGGGAGGAGTGGGGCCCAATCGTTCTGTTGGTAGCAAACAAAGTGCCGCAGGTATTGCTCGACTGCTTTGTTGGCAATTTCGGATTGTCCATCTGTCCTTGGGTGGTACGCTGTAGATGGCTGTAGTCTAATCCCCATGCGGGAGCTCAATTCACGTGTGATTTGGGAGATAAAAATACTTCCCCGGTCTGAGACAATTGTCTTGGGGGGTCCATGGAGTTTCCATACGTGTTCTGCCATCAGTTCCGCTAGTTGCTCCGCGTTCATGGTTTTCTTGCATGGGATGAAGTGGGCCATCTTGGTCAGTCGGTCTACTACTGTTAGTATGCTGTCACTCAAGCGGGATTCAGGGAGATCAGTGATCAAATCATAGCTAATGTCCGTCCATGGGCCTGCGGGGATCGGGAGGGGTTCTAATGTTTCGAACGGCCGTCGAGTGCTAGATTTGACTCTTTGGCATGAATCACAGCCGTCTACGTACTGGTTGACAAATCTCTTCATTCCATTCCACACAAAACTTCTCCGTACTAATGCCAACGTGCGGGATCTGCCTGGGTGGCCTGCGGACCTTGTGTCGTGTCAACTTTTGAGGATCATCGTCTGCAATGCCAAGTCCGCTGGTACCACTATCCGTCCCTTGTCATAGAGTACCCCGTCGGCTTCTGTCATGAGCCGTATTGCGGGCCTGCCCGCACCAAAGCCCGCACCACATGTAGATAGTCTATCACGTACATGTCACAGACAGACCACTATATAGTCTGTCAGGACGAGGATCCACATCTCTTCCTCATCCTGCAATCTACATTATAGGATCCTGAAACCCCAGAAACCCCAGAACCCCAGAGCCTTTCTCTCCACAGATCAGACCATAACATATTGCAGGATCTAACACTACGGAGACAAAGGCAAGAAACCAACACCCAGACACCTGAACAAAACCAGACAGACAACCCGAACGATCCCAACTCCACCCGCACCCAAAAGATGGATGAAGTAGAGCAACTCCGACGACAGCTTGAGGAGATGACTCAAGCAAGGGAGAACGAACGATCCCGCCGAAGAGCGGCCAAAGCACAACGGGACCAACCATCCCAACCGACCGGTTCCACCCCAACCCGCGGACCGAAGATTGCATGTCCCAACAAGTTCAATGGTGAACGCGGGACGAAGGCAGAAACGTTCGCCCGCCAAGTGGCGATTTACACATCTGTCAACAGTGCCATGTTCCCTGACGACAGGACAAAGCTGTTATTTGCCGCGTCCTACCTTACTGGACCCCCCGCCGTGTGGTCCGCCCCGTACATCGACCTAGTCACGGAAGGGGCGGACTTCTTGTATGCCGGGTGGACGAAGGATTTTGGAACGATGTATTTCAACTCTGAGAAGAAAGGGAAGGCGGAACGGGCGTTACGAACGCTACGACAGACGAGGACAGTGGCCGACTACACCCACGCTACTGCCACCGGATGGGAGGTCCCGACCCTCATCAGCCAATACCGACAGGGCTTAAAACGGGACATTCGGACGGCACTAGTACTGGCCCGCACCACTTTCACCACCGTCAATGAGGCAGCGGGTCTAGCCATGGAGCTTGATTCGGAGATGCACGGGGCGGAAACGACCACTGGATTTGCGAAGACCCAGCCAGATCCCAACGCCATGGACACATCTGCGATCAGCGGCTGACTGTCCGAGGACAAGAAGGCCCGCATGATGCGGGAAGGACTTTGCTTCGGCTGCGGGTCGCGAGGACATATCTCTCGGGAGTGTCCAAACAAGAAAGGGAAAGGACGGACACCCGCCTCAGTCTCCGCACTCGAGGACCAAATCCGACAGCTAGCCGATGGATTGGCGGCGCTCAAAACGGAGGGACAGGCGGACAAGGTGAACAAGGGACGGGCCGATAAGTCAAAAAATGGAGACGCTCGGGAATGAAGGTTGTGCCCTTCCCGAGCGTAGCGGAGTTTTCATGCAGTATTGGTGCTAGTCAGACATTACATGTAAATGAAATTGATCCCCGATGTTTCCTTTCATGCACCATCACAACTCCCAGAGCCACACCCCAAAGCCCCTATCCCCCCCTATCCTTCCTCATAGACTCCGGAGCAACCCACGACGTTCTGAGTGAATCGTACGCATCCCAATGGGGACTCCTCGAGGCCGCTTCGGCCTCGGGGCGAACCGTCTTCGGATTTGACGGGTCCGCAAGCAGAGCAACCCATGAGATAGACCTAATGTTGAACGACAAACCCCGCCCGTCCCGATTCATCATTACACGACTGAAAGACTTGTATGATGGGATCCTAGGGATGCCCTGGATCCGCCGATATGGACACCGAATCAATTGGACAAACCGTACCCTATGGACCCCGGACATTGTGGCCGCTTCGGCGGTTTTGTCTATTCCAAAAAACACCCCAACCGGCGAGTCGGGGAATGCTAGGAAGATTGACGAGGGGGTGTGTGTTTTGAATACAATAACGCCTCCGCAATGTGAGTTCGACATCCCTATCCCCCACATCATTCCCGAAACGGCTGGCAAGCTTGTACACCCTGTAGATAGACCCCAAAACCCCACATGGAATCCCGAAACCCAACACCCCAACCATGTACCCGATGAAACCGTATCCAACCAAACTTGTGCTACTGCGGCAGCAGTATCGTCCTACCCGCCAACATCCCCGCAGAAGGTCGAAAGGCCCATGGGGAAAGCTAGGATTAGTGACAAGGGGGTGTGTGCTTACAGCACAATAACACCCCCGCAATGTGAGTTTGACAGCCCCCCACCCCATACTTTACTGCCCGAGACAGCTGGCAAGCTTGTACGCCTTGTAGATAGATTTGCAAGCCCCGCCAAGAACCCCAAGACTCAACACTCTGACCAGGTACCCGATGAAATTATTTCTACTGCCAAGGCAGTATTGTCCTCTCCGCCAACATCCCCGCATACGGCCCACAGGCCCATGGGGAAAGCTAGGATTAGTGACGAGGGGGTGTGTGCTTTTAGCACAATAACACCCCCGCAATGTGAGTCTGATAGATCTCCCCCGCATTTGAATCCAAAAACAGCTGGCAAGCCTCTTTTCCCCCTAGGACATACCCCTGCAGTGATCAGCACGGCCAAAACATCGTGGTCAACATCGGCCCGATTGGCAGCAAAAGGGAAAGCCACGACTGCGGAGCGGACTACGGAAGAATTAGTACCGCGGTGCTACCACCGACACCTTGACATGTTCCGGAAATCAAGTGCCATGAGACTTCCCCCGCGAAGAAAGTATGACTTCCGCGTAGATCTGATCCCAGGAGCCACCCCACAGGCCGGAAGAATCATCCCGCTATCCCCAGCAGAGAACCAGGCACTTGATATTATGATTGCCAAAGGACTGACGAGCGGGACCATTCGACGGACCACATCCCCGTGGGCGGCACCAGTACTATTCACTGGAAAGAAGGACGGGAACCTGCGACCCTGTTTTGACTACAGGAGACTCAACGCGGTAACGGTGAAGAACAAGTACCCGCTCCCACTGACAATGGACTTAGTTGACAGCCTTCTGGATGCGGACACATTCACAAAGCTCAACCTCCGCAACGCATATGGAAACCTCAGAGTTGCGGAAGGCGACAAAGATAAGCTGGCTTTCATCTGCAGGGCAGGACAATTTGCCCCGCTTACCATGCCCTTCGGTCCCACGGGAGCGCCAGGATACTTCCAATACTTCATGCAAGACATCCTCCTCGGACGGATTGGGAAAGACACCGCTGCATACCTAGATGACATCATGATCTACACGCGGAAGGGGTCAGACCATGCGGAAGCGGTGGGCAGTATACTGGACACATTGAGCAAGCACCAATTATGGCTGAAACCCGAAAAGTGTGAATTTTCAAGGCCGGAAGTGGAATACCTAGGATTATTGATATCATGCAACCGGATCAGAATGGACCCCGCAAAGGTGCAAGCAGTAACCGACTGGCCCGCACCAAAGAATGTCACCGAACTTCAACGATTCATTGGGTTTGCTAATTTTTACCGCCGATTCATCGACCATTTCTCAGGAAAGACCAGACCGCTCCACAACCTGACAAGAGTAGAGACCCCCTTCGTGTGGGACGCCAAGTGCAACTCTGCATTTGAATCCCTCAAAACCGCCTTCACATCCGCCCCGATCCTGAAAATCGCGGACCCGTACAAACCGTTTGTCCTCGAATGTGATTGCTCAGATTTCGCGCTCGGCGTGGTACTGTCCCAGGTTTGCACCAAGGACCAGGAACTTCACCCAGTAGCTTACCTGTCCCGATCCCTTGTACAGGCGGAACGCAACTATGAGATCTTTGACAAAGAGTTACTGGCTATTGTGGCTGCCTTCAAAGAGTGGCGGCAATACCTAGAGGGGAACCCACACCGATTGACGGCAATTGTATACACCAATCACCGTAATTTGGAAAGCTTCATGACAACCAAACAGCTCACGAGAAGACAGGCAAGATGGGCGGAGACCATGGGATGTTTTGACTTCGAGATCATATTCCGACCAGGACGCCAATCGACAAAACCCGACGCCCTATCCCGCAGACCGGATCTCGCCCCAGCACCGGGAGAAAAGCTGACCTTTGGTCAGCTCTTAAAGCCAGGTAACATCACCAAGCGGACTTTTGAGGAGCTTGCAGAATGTGCGGAATTGGACAGCTGGTTTCTGGACAAATCAATTCAAATGGATGATGAGGAACATTGGTTTGAGGTGGACGTGATGGGGACTGATTTGGAAGATGCGGGAACGGACGACCTAGTGTTGTCTGACGCCAAGATCATTGCCAGGATTAGAGAACTGACCCCACATGACCCAAAATTGGCTGACTGGATTAAGCTGTTACAGAAACCAACAGGTGACCACAACAGGTATGCGGAAGCCGACGGGGTGCTCTATGACAAGGGACGGATAGTGGTACCAGCGGACTCGGCATTGCAGACGATGATCCTCAAAAGTCGACACGACACAAGGTCCGCAGGCCACCCAGGCAGATCCCGCACGTTGGCATTAGTACGGAGAAGTTTTGTGTGGAATGGAATGAAGAGATTTGTCAACCAGTACGTAGACGGCTGTGATTCATGCCAAAGAGTCAAATCTAGCACTCGACGGCCGTTCGAAACATTAGAACCCCTCCCGATCCCCGCAGGCCCATGGACGGACATTAGCTATGATTTGATCACTGATCTCCCTGAATCCCGCTTGAGTGACAGCATACTAACAGTAGTAGACCGACTGACCAAGATGGCCCACTTCATCCCATGCAAGAAAACCATGAACGCGGAGCAACTAGCGGAACTGATGGCAGAACACGTATGGAAACTCCATGGACCCCCCAAGACAATTGTCTCAGACCGGGGAAGTATTTTTATCTCCCAAATCACACGTGAATTGAGCTCCCGCATGGGGATTAGACTACAGCCATCTACAGCGTACCACCCAAGGACAGATGGACAATCCGAAATTGCCAACAAAGCAGTCGAGCAATACCTGCGGCACTTTGTTTGCTACCAACAGAACGATTGGGCCCCACTCCTCCCAATGGCCGAATTTGCTTACAACAACAACGACCACACATTGACAGGAGTTTCCCCGTTCAAAGCCAACTACGGATTCAACCCGGCATATAGCGGAACCCCCTCAACAGAACAATGCATCCCCGCAGTAGAGGAAAACTCCGCAAACTTGCGGAGGTCCAAGGAGAACTCAAGCATTGCTTAGAAGAGGCGCAAGAAACAATGAAAGGCCAATTTGACAAGAAAACAAGGGAAACACCGGAATGGGACGTAGGGGACGAAGTATGGCTAGACGGACGCAACATTTCAACCCCGCCCCAGCCCAAAATTGGAACATAGATGGCTGGGACCTTTCTCTATCTGTAAAAGAATCTCAAGATCCGCGTATAAGCTAACACTCCCTATATCCATGCGGGGGGTACACCCCGTATTTCACATATCAATACTCCGCAAACACAGACCGGACAAAATTGCGGAACGACGGAGGGAAGACCCGGAACCAATTACAGCGGACGGCGGGGATGAGTGGGAAGTCAAAGAGGTACTGGAATGTAGAAGACGACGCGGGAAGACCCAATACCTGTTCAGCTGGAAGGGATTTGGAACAGAAGACAACTCATGGGAACCGGCGGAAAACTTGAAGAATTGCGAGGAACTGGTAGCGGGATTTAATTCAAGATTTCCGAATGCGGCAACTACTCATCGGCGGAGGCGGAGAAGGAAGTGAGGAACAAAATTGATAAGAGGTGGAATTTTTTTCTTTTTTCTTGATTGGCGAATGAGTGGAGGATTTAGCATTAAAGGGGGGATAATGTCATGAGCCGTATTGCGGGCCTGCCCGCACCAAAGCCCGCACCACATGTAGAGAGTCTATCACGTACATGTCACAGACAGACCACTATATAGTCTGTCAGGACGAGGATCCACATCTCTTCCTCATCCTGCAATCTACATTATAGGATCCCAAAACCCCAGAAACCCCAGAACCCCAGAGCCTTTCTCTCCACAGATCAGACCATAACAGCTTCCGCATACCTGTTGTGGTCCCCTGTCGGTTTCTGTAACAGCTTAATCCAGTCAGCCAATTTTGGGTCATGTGGGGTCAGTTCTCTAATCCTGGCAATGATTTCGGCGTCAGATAACGCTAGTTCGTCCGTTCCCGCATCTTCCAAATCAGTCCCCATCACGTCCACCTCAAACCAATGTTCCCCGTCATCCATTTGAATTGATTTGTCCAAAAACCAGCTGTCCAATTCCGCACATTCCGCAAACTCCCCAAACGTCCGCTCTGTGATGTTACCTGGCTTCAAAAGCTGACCAAAGGTCAGCTTTTCTCCCGGTGCTGGGGCGAGGTCCGGTCTGCGGGATAGGGTGTCGGGTTTTGTTGATTGGTGTCCTGGTCGGAATATGATCTCGAAGTCAAAACATCCCATGGTCTCCGCCCATCTTGCCTGTCTTCTCGTGAGCTGCTTGGTTGTCATGAAGCTTTCCAAATTACGGTGATTGGTGTATACAATTGCCGTCAAGCGGTGTGGGTTCCCCTCTAGGTATTGCCGCCACTCTTTGAAGGCAGCCACAATAGCCAGTAATTCTTTGTCAAAGATCTCATAGTTGCGTTCCGCCTGTACAAGGGATTGGGACAGGTACGCTACTGGGTGAAGTTCCTGGTCCTTGGTGCAAACCTGGGACAGTACCGCGCCAAGCGCGAAATCAGAGCAATCACATTCAAGGACAAACGGTTTGTACGGGTCCGCAATCTTCAGGATTGGAGTGGATGTGAAGGCGGTTTTGAAGGATTCAAACGCGGAGTTGCACTTGGCGTCCCACACGAATGGGGTTTCTACTCTTGTCAGGTTGTGGAGCGGTCTGGTCTTTCCTGAGAAATGGTCGATGAACCGGCGGTAAAAATTAGCAAATCCAATGAATCGTTGAAGTTCGGTGACATTCTTTGGTGCGGGCCAGTTGGTTACTGCTTGCACTTTTGCGGGGTCCATTCTGATCCGGTTGCATGATATCAATAATCCTAGGTAGTCTACTTCCGGCCTTGAAAATTCACACTTTTCGGGTTTCAGCCATAATTGGTGCTTGCTCCATGTGTCCAGTATACTGCCCACCACTTCCGCATGGTCCGACCCCTTCCACGTGTAGATCATGATGTCATCTAGGTATGCAGCGGTGTCTTTCCCAATCCGTCCGAGGAGGATGTCTTGCATCAAGTATTGGAAGTATCCTGGCGCTCCCGTGGGACCAACGGGCATGGTAAGCGGGGAAAATTGTCCTGCCCTGCAGATGAAAGCCAGCTTATCTTCGTTGCCTTCCGCAACTCTGAGGTTTCCATATGCGTTGCGGAGGTCGAGCTTTGTGAATGTGTCTGCATCCAGAAGGCTGTCAACTAAGTCCATTGTCAGTGGGAGCGGGTACTTGTTCTTCACCGTTACCGCGTTGAGTCTCCTGTAGTCAAAACAGGGTTGCAGGTTTCCGTCCTTCTTTCCAGTGAATAGTACCGGTGCCGCCCACGGGGATGTGGTCCGTCGAATGGTCCCGTTTGTCAGTCCTTCGGCAATCATAATATCAAGTGCCTGGCTCTCTGCTGGGGATAGCGGGATGATTCTTCCCGCCTGTGGGGTGGCGCCTGGGATCAGATCTACGCGGAAGTCATACTTTCTTCGCGGGGGAAGTCTCATGGCACTTGATTTCCGGAACATGTCAAGGTGTCGGTGGTAGCACCGCGGTACTAATTCTTCCGTAGTCCGCTCCGCAGTTGTGGCTTTCCCTTTTGCTGCCAATCGGGCTGATGTCGACTACAATGTTTTGGCCGTGCTGATCACTGCAGGGGTATGTCCTAGGGGGGAAAGAGGCTTGCCAGCTGTTTCGGGATTCAAATGCGGGGGAGATCTATCAGACTCACATTGCGGGGGTGTTATTGTGCTAAAAGCACACACCCCCTTGTCACTAATCCTAGCTTTCCCCATGGGCCTGTAGACCGTGTTTCTTATGTAATCTAACATGTAGATGTGGTTGGCTGGCCTTGTTTCACCTGCCCAGCCAGCTGTAGTGTAGAATTGTTTATTTAATTAATCCATGAAGGAGTTGAGCAATTACAAAGTGTTCAGTGAACACTATGGTCAAATTTTAATGAAGAAGCAGAATTTGAAGTCAAAACAAGGTTTAAACCTCAGGGTAAAAAGATAGAATGCATTTGGGACTGGGATTAAGATAATGAGTGATAAAGGCAGACTTTAGGTCAGCTGCACTGACTCTAAGGCTAACAGTGGGTATATTTGGCTGATAGACTAAGGTATTTCTTTTGACTCGGACTGAACATGTTGTTTAAAATGTATCTCAGGTCTAATCTAAGGATGATCTGGGGGTCAGAGCAGGAACACCAACAGAGGAAGATATTTATATGTCAACAGGTCCAAAAACATTCATACAAGCTACCATGGACAAGAGGGCTGTTAGTGGTGGAATGTTACCAGATAATTGATATTGGCTTGGTTTGTTGCTATTTGGCAAATTGCATTTAATTCATTCACCAAATATCTGCTGAATCATCATCTGCTTTTGTTGTACAATAATTCTTGGGTCTAGACATGAATGTAATACTGGAGATGTCAGCAGAGCATGGACTTGGCAATTAATCTCAACCTGACAGCTTGTGTTATTTGAATTATGTAAGGTGTCTCCTCATCAAACAAAACATAACAATTTTGACCTGTTTTCTTGGGGGAGCTTCCTGTTGCATGAAGGATTTCCACTAGGCCTGAGGGAGGTGATTCTTGTCACCGCATAGGCACTGATGTGCTATGGACACCACAAAAAATGGAATGAACAAGACATGCAGGAGTAAATCTTTGCAGATCTAACGCAATTGTGGATTTAGGTATGTGTACACCAGGTATGTCCCTCCCCTGTATCACTTATGTATCCATGTCATTAGGAACAGATACATGATGGATACCAAGTGGGAACAGAGCGGTTGAGTACAAAAGCCTTCTGTTTGTTGAATCATATCACTTCCAGTTTTTTGTACATTCCGATTAAATCTGACAATCAATGAGTAAATGTATTTCAAAGGGTTTTGTGTGTAATATCCCCCCACTTGGGTTCAGACACAATCATCACCACTCAAGCCTCACAGTTGTGATGATGCACCACAAGACATATCTTCCAGGGGACTCTGCATAAGATTCCATTTTCCACATCAAGGATTCAACTATGGTACGGGTCAATATTCCAGCTGCTCATGTATTTGGACAAACCAATCAATAGTGGGGCACATTTTGAGTGATTTAATGTATCATCTTAGCTTGGAAACTTCCTCATCTCGGCAAAGGAAAGATGGCATTTTATTATATGCTGAGGTGGTGACATTGCTTGTGGGGATTGGTTGGTATTAGAAAACACACCTGATGATTATTACTAAAGACCAAGACCAGACTGAAGAAATAACATGATCAGAAAGAGTGACTAGATAAAAAAAATGATGAAACTTGTCATACCACTTTATGAACAAAGATTTATGAATAAGTTATGAAGAGTATAGGGATAAGGATCTAAAGTTGAGTGATGGCTGGAGACAGCTACAATGAAAACAGGTCAGAGACAACAAGCAACAAACATTGAAAGAATAATCATAAGAAAGAAACAACCAACTTATGAGGCTTTATGAGATTCTAGTTTTATAGAGTGTAGTTGAGTTGGTTGATAGAGTGTGGAGAGAAGAGTGTGAGAAGGAGAGAAAAAGTAAGTAAGAAAGAGAAAGACGGAGGTATAGAGTGTATGATGAATGATTCAGAATGAAGGAGTAGAGAAGTCAAAGAGATTTAAGTCGATGAATCGGGATTGGGAGATAGAGGAGAGAAGAGATAGTTGCAAGTTTTAACAGAGATAAGGATGAGAGATAAGAGTTTGATTTAATGAGGAAGAAGGAATATCAACAAGAATGGAAAAGGAAAAAGAAGAGATTAAGAAATCAGAATAAGGAAGTGAGGCAAAGCGTCAATGAAATGTTGATGAATTTAATAATGATGTCATTGATGATTGTTTTAATGACATCATAGGTGGCATGAAAGCGCAGGGGGTTATTGAAACTAATGGTGGCTAAGATAAATATGTAGAATTTAAACAGTTGGTAAATCAAACTGAACAATATGAGTTGACCCCTACCCATCCAAGACCCAGTACATTCAAGCACAGAGCATCTCAAGATACGACAAATCAATGATTTGTCCAATCAACAGATTACTTGTGTTGGCTGAAGGATTTCAATCAATTCTGGCTGTGTTGTGTTGATTGTCATATGAAATATGTGGAAAGATTTGTCTGTTTGATCCACCTCTCATGTATTCCATTATATTGTGACATGCAAGCACCCTTGTTTGTGCAAATCATGTCAGCTCACATACGTCTCATCTGTTTATTGCAAGTCATGCACTCAACTGCCCTCTGAAAAGCTAGCTGCTCAAGAGGTAGTTCCAGTGTCAGCTCTCCCTATTTGCAGATAAACCAACCTCCAAGCTTCAATTATAAAAAACACTTGAAGTTGCTTGATCCAATGCTGCTCTCATCCTCCATCAAAACCGCCAAATATCAACCTTACAATACGTGTTAACTAGTGTACTTAAATGACTACCATATCCTTTTTATACCAAGCTCAGGATAGAGTTGACTTTCTCCAAGAAGCCATTTCATCATTTGAAGCAATGGCTGTATCAATCAAGCCAAGGTCCTGTCAAGACATTGTCTGTGTCACATTGTCACCATGGCAATTGTTTAGAAGCAGCCCAGGACACCTTATCCCAACTTGCCATGGAACTCTGCATCCCCTCTCACATGGTTCCTGATGGCTTGGCAATTTGGAATCTATGCAGAATGCACTTTGGTAGAGGTACTTGATCATCATATTTTGTAAAAGACCTACATTTGTTTACTGATGTGTGTGTTGTCAGATCCCATACAAATCCATAGTTGGAAAACAGAACATGAGCACAGGCTACTAAGGAGCACTTTCAACCATCGAGGCAATTGATACACAGATTCTAGGGACCATATGCTGAATACTACTCAAATGTAAGCTATTGTTCCCAACAAACTTACAGTTACTGACATAATTGATCCTCAACCTTCACTAACAATGTATTAGATTGTTCATGCAGGTTTGGAGAGTATCTTCAATAACTGTCACTCCAATCAATCTGCATAACGTGTGTGCTATGAGTTGTGGATTGCTTTGTCAGATTTTTCTCAACTGGCCATGTCACCTTTGCTCAATGTTTCAATTCTCCATGTTATTGTTCTTCATCCTGAAATCTTTCCCAGTTCCATCAGAAGAGGAATACATGTGGTTTCCATCTGTACACACTACTTATTTCTGGTAACTTTCACACTCTTGTTGGTGTTGTCTCTGTCCAAGTCTTGGTGCCAATGAGTCAATGAGTCAATGTCAGTTTAGTTGCGCAAGGATATCCAATTCACATGTGATATTTCTTGTGAAAATCTGGAATTGCTTTCCCCTCTTCTTATCTTCATTGGCATTAATCACTTTGAATGTCCAGTACAAACCCCCCCCCCCTTAAGAATCCAAGTGGCCCGATCCAGTAGCTTTGTCCCTGCAATTATCTTGACATCATGAAAGCCATTTCGTACCCTAGTCTTCTTTTTCTATGTGCCTTGGATATTATTAAAATTAAATCTTGTGAAAAAACTATTTGTTCAAAAGCGGTCATGCAATCACTTTTCACAATCCATGATTTGTCTTATTACATTGAAACACATGGCTGATTTCAAGTGCTCTTCTGTTGATGTCATTGTGATGCACTTGAAAAACTGTCTGTCACAGGTCACAAAAGATCCAAACACAAGAATTGTTTTTATGTTTGACTCCTACCTTTTAGATACCCTATGTGAAACAGTAAATGTTCTCCTGTCAGGGAAGCGGGATAAAAACAGACTGGAGATGTGAATCACAATGACAAGGAATTACCATCAAAACCCCTTCTGTTTTAACTCTGGGCCCAACATTGGATAACCTCAAGTTCTTTCCCAGCTTTAATCATACCCTTGTTGGTGGAGTGTAGTTTGATCTCTTGTGGCAAATTTTTATGCTCTCATTTTGCCACAAGATACTCTTCATTTACCCTATGCCAACAGATCAGTTTGCATTTACCTCAACCCAGCCAACATCCCCTCTTGGAATCCAGCAATCAAGCCAAGTGGTCTTATTACTCCCAATCATTAAGCCTGGCGGGCTTAATATGATGCCTCATAACTTGCCAGTTTTATAATAATTCCAAAGAATTAACCCCGCCGGGTTTAATTTTTTCTCTCTTAATTTGGAGCAGCTGAAAAACACATGATAATGTACATATCTTTCATTTCTCCGTTCCCAACTTTTCAAGTCATGTCAAGAACAAGCAGTTGATCAATGAGAATAACACCAATTGTACTCCCATCTCAAGTTCCACTCCTCTTTGGCATGTGTATTTCCAGACTACTCAATTGTAAAGTCTTTGGAGTGAATTTCCTTTGAGCTACGTAATAAAATAACTTGTGTCAGTTTTTTTCCAATCAACCAACAAAACAAACAATCACCTACTCAACTGCCTTTGCTAGGGCCTGGTAAATTACCAATTCCCAGATCGCCAATACTTCCTCTCGGAATTCCACTTCCACCTCGTCCAATACGCATTGTCATCTGGTTTAGCATCCAGGCTTTCGCTTCCAAGCCAATTGCCGCCTGAGGGTCAAGGTGCTCTCTTTCAACTTGGGAAAGACTTTGAAGGAATGTGGAATTGTAGGCATCAACTGGACGCCTCCAGGGGATCATAGAAAGTGGCACAATTGTCTGTGGAATTATGTGAGGGCTACAGTCCACCAGCTTATGGATACTCTTCATTTCAGTAGTGGTTTTTGCCACTGTTGTTGCAATCTCATCCAGTTTGTGTGAGCATACAGTGAACACTTCACTCCTCCAAGCTAGCTGTACCCGTTTTGGCTTTGCTGGAACTGGTTGATCTTCCCAATTGGATACGGTGTCTTTGGAGAATAGGATGGCCAAAGCTGGATTGGCACACATCTTGGTGATTGCAAGTCCTTGTATCTTGTTTGCAATCTTCAAACAGCCATCTTTAAGCAACTGGCCTGGCAATTCCTGGTTTGTAAAACTCATGACTTACTTTAGTTTTCATCCAAGCTATTCCTGCCCTCCTCAACTTTTCCACCCTCATATTTTCCGCCAATTCGCTATCCATCTGGTGAGCCCACCACAGTGTTTTGCCTTGGCCACAAACCCTTTGTTCCAAGATCAGCTCCATTGAACCAACCTTCCCCCCACATCACACCTGGTTGTGACTTTGTCCAGTTATGGTAATGCTTGATAACAATTGTTGCCAAACTCGCGTTCCACAAAGACGAATTAAACAAACTGGCCTCCCACTCAAACGTCAACCGTCCAAACCCAGCCATCTGAACATCTTGCTCACACGCCTTCTTGATACTTAGTGGAACATCCAGGTCCGGGCACAAAACGTCAGCAGCCGGTGTAAACGAAGGGGGTGACAGATGCTTGCAAATACGTGCAACCTTGTCCTGATACACTTTTTGAAAGACTATTTTTGCAAGACTGTTGTGCTTCTTGGAAAAATCTTCCAAGTGAGCAATCATCTTTCCGTACCAGTTATCAGTCCAATGGTTCCAAGTTGCCCATTCCTCTGGGCTTGGGGGTGGCAGATATGCACCAATTGATTCAAGCATTCCCATCAGAAATCTGGTGAAATTCCAAATTGACCGACACAATGCCGTTGACTGATTTGGAAGGCCACGTCCCACCACAACCCTTCAAACCCTTCTGACATTCTCCCGTGATTTATCATGAGCACATTTTTGTCTTTGAACTCTCAGGTTATGGATTTTCCGGTTCACTTTTGGCATCTATGCATGTGGAGATAGGAATAATAGGGAATTAAGCAACTAGCTGGAAAGAACACATCCATCAAAATCTGGTCAATCAATACCAAACACTTACCATCCTCAACAACATCATCAACATGTCCCCTCAAAAGCGCATCAAAATCCTCCTCACCCCCTTGATCACCAGATGTTCCTTCTACAGTAGCACCTTGACCTTTGCCAGCTCCTTCAACTCCATCATCACTGTCAACCATATCTTCCTCATTATCCATATTAAATCTATCCTTATTTGCTGGGTAAGTTCTGGGAAATTGGAGTTAATTGGCATAGACACAATATTTACTCACAAATAGCTCTTGGATTTCTTATGGAAAGATGTACTTGTAAGATAGCTATGAGTTAGATATCAATGGGATGAGGGAGAAGAGATGAAGGGGACTTCATGGATTATACTGCTGTTTAATGTGTGGGAAAAAATTGCCATCTACTGCAATGGATTCTTGCACTGCCCATCAGGCAAGTCAGTTCTACCACCCTTTACCCTTCCCTTTGTCTAATTGTTTGGCTTCTATATTTACGATATGTACTAAATATAACCAAACAAAATAAATCTCATTCAACTAGGATTACCCACTAACACCACACACCCTTCTTCTTGATCAGTCTTGAGGTTTGGGGTTGATCAAAATGTACATTGAAGTGTCAGCATGCATCCAAGTAATTAATCTGTTTCAATATCTTGGCCCCATGCCTTTTTCAAATTCACAAATGTTCCAAATACCACCAACAAATTCATTCCTGCATTTTGGATCAACACAAACAAATCATGAAAAACATACCACATTCCCCAGGCTAACTGCAGAGATTTTTTTCTTGTTCACACCAAACATCCCCTCCTCATTCTCTAAAATAGCAATATGCCCAACAACCCTTGAATGATGGATGACCAGTTGTCTACTGAGCTTGTCTGCATCCAAAAGTTTTGTATTCAACTGGGGATGGTCTTTGTACGGATTCTTGGGTTCATCCCAGCTGTTCAATGATGTAAAGGGGCAAATCAAAAACCAAACAGTATTTTTCACACCATCACTGAATAGCCGGCTTATCGGCCCAAACAGTTGCAATCCGGAATTGTAGAATTCAATGTTTGAATTACTGGGAGCCTTGCCACTGAAATTGTTTTCTGGGAAATACTTGCAATTGAACATCTCTACACTCTTCACCTTCAAAACCGCTCTTTCCAACTTCCCATCAGCCGGCTTGTCATATCCAAATTCACTCAACTGAACTTTCCACAGATTATATACTCTCACATCAAGTATTATCTTCTCTTCTTTTTTTTCATCACCACATGAGGCAAATGGACAGACTGTTCCATGTCAATAGCATTCTGCCCTTTCAATTTTGCTTGGTTGACATATCCCCCATGCAGCCGTTGCTATGGGAGGCCCAAACCTCTCAATGGCTTTGGGATAATGCTGTGTCAGATGTAAATTTGACTTGCTTGTATGATTTGGCCATCCCATTCAAAGGACTTCCCGGTATTCCTTTGTTAATTTTCTCAAGTTGATTGTATCTCTGTCATCCAGGTGAAGCTACATGAGAATGCTTGTCATTTCAATTAATTTGATGGTCAAATCCCTCAAGACCTCCTGATGTGTCACCGTGTTTGAGCCCTCAATATATTTCTTCTGCCAAGAATTTCCAATCACCCAGTAAGGAATCATTGCCAGCAGAAAATAGACTGTATGTAGTATTGACCACTTGGATGCTTTTAGGGAACCAGATCCAGACATTCCAAAGTTTTGGGGAACTCGTGAAACCCAAGTTGGGATTGATGTCTGCAAAATCACGTTTTGAAGAACACACAACTCTTCTTTTGTCAATTCAGGCCCTCCATTAGTAACTCCCTCATCCTCTTCTCCCAAGGTTCATGATTTATCTGCTCTTGATGAGCTGGAACGTAGTTGGTAGAGGTGGCTTGATGGACCAGCCCTGTCTTCTTGGATACTTGTTAAGCAAGAAAGATTTTTAGAATTCCAAATACGCCGCTTCCCTCCCCCCATTTCTTCATCCTCCGTGCCACTTGATTCCCCTTCTGGTGTTGTCTTGCAATTGGAATCCTGGAACTTCAACCCTCCAAAGATCATTTTCCCAACATCAGTATTCTTCCAGTTTATTTCATGTTCTATGGCTTTCTTCAGGAGCTTCCCTGCTCCCAGAGTATTCAAAAAACTGAGACTGTGATCTTTGAGGTCTCCCAAGAGTAAAGCGTGCATAACTTCAATTCCACAGTACTCCACTGGTCGCCAGTATGGGAGGCTATTCAGAATGCTCCCTCTTGCTCCTTCTTCCATAGCAATGTTCTTCCTCTCAGCGTATGTCTTGCACCTTTCCCATCACCTTACTCTTTCCATGTGTGCCTTGTGTGTGTTGTTTTTCCAAACTTCCCAGGTCAATCTCATCAATATCTTGAAGGGTGATCTCGCAGAAAGAACAAAACTTGTCTGCTGTATGGGATGCAAATCCTGCTGTCTTGCAAATTGCTGGCAGGTCTCCAACTAGTGGAAATATGGCTGCAAATATAGGGCAGCCCTTGGGGAATTGACTCGTCTTTGTGAACCACACTCCGTTCCAAAATTGCTTCATCTCCTGCACTAGTGGTTTCAAGATATGGTTCATTTGATCCAGACTTGGCTCCTTTTTGACCAGGTATAATACCAAACAAGTACATGTTCTCCACTTTGTATCGTTCCGTTAATGGGAGGTGGAGACACACCAGAGTCACTTCCCCCAAGGATACCAACTTTCCTCCAGGCTTATTTGCAAATGGATTGAACCAGTCAACATATAGGCTGAATACAAGATTCCCAGACTTTGAAGTAAAAATCTTGTTCAAGTCTGAAGGTCCCACAAAGTTTTTCATACACTTCCATCCCATGAATCACTCATCTTTTCATTCCTCTGGCGTTCATATTTGAGGTTCAAATTGGCAAGACATTCACAGCCAGGTAGCCAGAGCTTGTGAGACAGCCAGTTCTTCAGAGGTTGGAAAGTGAAGGTTTGGACTGGCTTGATGATCATCCTTTCACCAGATCCTTCAATTGTGGCAAGTTTTGTGTCACAGAGTTGTTCTTCATTTTCAACCTCCTTAAGGAAATTCTTGGATGTTGAGTAGAATATAGTTGTACATGTGGTTTTGACTTCATGAGTCAACTCGTCATCCTTTCTTGGCAGTTCAGGAATCAGATACAGTTTGAATCAATCTGGGCAGCAGATCATCTTTGAGAAACCAACATCAAATCCAAGGCGTTGTATGAGAGTTGTTTTTGAGAGAGGTGTGTTGCTGATGATTTGGGATCCATCAAACTTAAATTCCTGCGCAAGTTGTTTCACTTTTTCAATCTCTGTCTTCAAAAACTGCATCACGTTTTTATCACTGACACCAGGGATAAGGGAAAGCCAAGCTGCTTGTAGCATTACTGCTAGACTATGTTGAGGGATAAGCTGAAACATGTTTATTCGAGATGTTTGAGTGTTGACTATTGAATGATCACTTGGGCCTTCATTCACATTTCGATTTGATATGTCAGGAATAGTTGTCGTCAAAATTGTTGGACTTCCAGTCTACCCATTCCTAGTAAGTCAGCCTAGATGATTGAATCTTATCAACAGAAGGAAGTCAATACCACTCAACTTGAAATTTTTTTGAAGTATGGGGACTTGGCTTGTCTTCCATCTCCTGTTCATGTGGCTTCCTCTTCATAATTGCTTTTAAATGTGACTTGAAACATGTTACTGACCATGCCTTCCCCGCCTTCTGTTCACCTGTTTCGGAATCCCTGTTGGTCTCTTGATCACACCCCAACTCCGTACACTGGCAGGTTTTCCATCAAGAGTGCATTTTTCAAAGTAATTATATTGTGAGTGGTATGGTTGTCGTTGTAAAGCAAGTACTCTTTTCTCCTTGGTAACACCGTTGTTAGATCGGGATTCTTTGCAACACATCATATCTCAATATGCATAATGCATGGCATGCATGTCCCATGCTCCTTTGAACCGTCACCCAATGGCAACCTTTTGGCTTGACCTCAACAGCTGGGTGGCCTTGTTTCATGTTGTGTATATGTTACACATGTCACATTTGTTATTACTCAGATTACGCCCAGCGGGCTTAATCCTCCCTCAACCACCTTCATTTGTTAGAGGCAAATTACCAAATCTACCAACACCATTACCTCCAGTTGTCTTGATTGGTTCACCCCTACCACCCATTAATAAATTAAGCCCCCCGTGCTCAATCAAATCACATGAGATGTACACACACCCATATGATTTAATTAAGCCCGCCGGGCTTAATAAAATCACATGAGATGTACCTCATTCCACCATTCCCACCAACTCAAACAAAAAAGGGGGGACTGATTCACAACTCTTGATTATGAATTTAGCACAGCCAGAAAAATACATATGCACCCAGTGCAAGAAAATAATTTAAACACAATACATCCATGGTCAAATCACTGAAAAACGGAAAAGCTCCAGCCAATTGGCAGAACCTCAACAAGGCCCTTTTAGAAATCATCCACCTCTCACTTTTCCAGGTCCATGGCTTCTTTCTGCCGCCTTCTCCTGAATATTGAACACCTTGCTGAGGAACATTGGCAAGCAACACCATCACCTGAACAGATTCAAAATGTCAACAACCTCCCAATAACCATCACTAGCCATCCCATTTGTTCCAGAATGTCCCTCACCCCCTCATCAGCCAACATGCTACATGGCATTTCACTCAAATGTCTTGCTTTATTTCTCAGTGACTTGACAGAAGCAACATTCCCCTTGGCAACTTTTCATTGGGCTTCTCCCTGGGATTCCCAGTGGAACAAGCCTTTTTCCTCATTCATACTCAAGCATTTCAACCATGCATACCACAACAGTGCCTTAGCCAACTTTCCCATCAATCCTATTCATCATGCTCCATCAAATGCAATTGCTGTTCTCACACGCTGGTTTACTGGAAAAAAAAACAATCTTGAGAAAAATAAATACTCCCCTGATGAAATTGCAAAGAAAGCATACCAGGTGAAAAATTCAAAGTGGTGGAAGCCGGTCAGCCAAATTCTTCTTGGATTTTCTGTCTCAATTCTTGACTATCAATTCTTTGTTCCAGCTATCTCAACGACATACAGAAATCCTCACCACATTGGATGTTCCTGTTGACTACCAGGATATCTTTGACAATTCTGCCTGCTGCTCAGACACTGAGCAACTTCCCAATGGGAACCTTCAGAGGATTCAGTGCTCATGGTGTTCCCCAATGTTCTCCTTATTAGGTCATCAACTCAATCATCTTTACAAGAAGAATAACGCTGGGAAGCTTGGTTAACGGTACATGTATGGGGATTCTTTCTTTCTCCTTTGTCAAATAAGTGATTTACAGGAGAGGACTGTAAAAGTCCCCTCTGGACTTCCCAAAAACTGTTACCATCCAGACTTCCTTGCCTCTCTCAATGAAATTGATTTATTGCTGCTTCAACCACAGCATGAAATTGATTTTGCAGCTATTATACAACAGGTTTCTCCATCCTAGGTAAGTCGTTTGAATTCATATTGTCAAGTTTGTTTCCCTCGTTGAACGTCTCACCAGTTCAAATTCCAGGTTTCCATTCAACTGAACACTCAACCTATTGCAACCAATTCCATCAATTATCCTTTCCATTCTTCTCTCAAGACTAAAACCTAAAACTACTCACATGGCCAGCTCAGCCTTCTTCCGTTTGATCTGAAAGATATTTCCCTCAATACTATTCATCACACAGTATTGCACAACCTGTACCATCAATTTTTTTCCAATCCTATACAGTCTATCTAGCTTGTTCCTCCACTGCTGGGTTCCATGTCAATTCCTATTTAGTATGACATTGTATAACATGTAATCTGTCAAATTTCCTAAATCCCAATAGTTTTATTTGACTGACCATGATATATACCTTCTGCCACATCTGAGATCCATGCCTTTTCTCCTGCCGTCTTGATTGTTGCCGACAAGATTCTACATTGGTAATCACCACAAAACTGTTCCAAATTGTTTTTTCTTGTTTCATGATCTGTCTTTCCACAATGCTTTGTAACCCAAATCCCCTCATCATTCAAAGCTATTCCAATTCTACACAATTGCAAAAATTTCATATTAGTGTAACCTCTTTATCTACCCTAGTTTTCAGTCACCCAGAATTTAGACTCACATTTCTAGGAACCGTTTGAATTCTGAGAATATCACTGCCCAATTTTCAGCTCCTCTCCCAAGAAATTCTTTGATGTCGCCAGCCAGATGTACAATTTTCAAACTCTCATTCCAACCATAGCCCTTTATTCCTGGCCCCTTTTCAATCAAAGCTTGGTGGTAGTTGCCGTAAATCTACAAGTTCCCCAAAGAAATCCGCAGAGTTCCATCCTTGTCCAGAAATTCAATTTTTTCCAAATTGGATCGCAAATGTTTCATGGTTCTTCTTGTAGATTTCCTTCCATGGAGATTTCAGTTCAATGTTAACAATGCTTTCTAGTATTTCAGGAAGCTCTAGCACTGTTGTTTTTAACCTTCTCATGCTGATTCCATTCATAAGATCTTGAAGTGTTAATATCCCCCAAGGATCACACAGCTGGACCGGTACCTCGACACACTGCTTCCAGATTGAGTTGTTTGACCAGGGTTGCAGTTGAAGAAACTTCAGCAAATTGTGCAGATCTCCCAGGTTATTCTGCATTGGTGTACCTGTCAGGCACAATCTTCTTTGTGCCTTTGAGCGTCAGAGTACCGTACTTCAATTGGTCTTGGGTTGCTTCATATAACTAACAATTTATTTCAGTTTTATTTAATACTATCATGCTCAAACAACCATACAGGGCTTCACTTACTGTGCCTCATCCGGTACTATTCGGAACCATCTGACATTTGCTAGATTCAGATTGCTTTTTCCCTTCCTCACTTGGTTGCTTTTTCCAACTTGTTGACTATCAGCACTTTCCTTTGATCCAGGATTGCATACGGATTTGTACATTGCTAGAACAATTGCAACTCTGCAGTGAATAGTTGATCTTTCTTTACTGTAAAACACTTTGTATGGGAGGCTATTGTTATCAAAATGAGTATTGATTTTGTTAATCCAGTTGTCCAGCGTCAATAACGGGCAGATAATTAACATTGCAGCAGTCCACATTTCATCTTCTTGATCTTGCTTTTTGTTGGCAAATGCAATAGCCTGCTTATGTGAGATTTGAATGGTGCTCAACGTCATCAGAGTTTTTCCTAGTCCCATATCATCCGCAAGAATACACCCATGACTTTCAAACATACTATTCTTCTCAACAAGTCCTTGTGCCACGGCATCTGAAAATATTCGCTTTGCCCATTTGTTATCTGGATTTGTCCATATTTCATGAGCTATTGCTTTCTGATTGGATTCGCCCCTTTGGATAAATTCCACCGCTTTAAATTGGTGATCCATCAGCGTTGTTCAGCATCCTGGGATCTTGAACATTTTTACTGAAGGTGTGGTGTTTGCTGAATTGTCAATTTGGCCGACACCAAAAAAATGGCTTGGCTGATAGTTGGGTATCTTCTTGATTTGAATATTTGATAACAAGAGAGCTTCCATCACTCGTGATAACTGTTGAAGTATGAGACGGAATAAACAGGAAGAACAGGATTACAAAAACTATATAAACCATAATCATGTAGTTAGCCATAACCTGGGATTTGTCAGTGCAGACTAGCTGACCGCAACGGGACTGTTTTGTCCAGATTCCTATTTGCCTGAGGCATCTTATAATAACAAACCAAATGGTGGTAATATAAATCCATGGACATGCAAAGTATTTTTTCCATGTTGGGCTTGCACATAAAAGAGTCAGAGGAATATTTTCTTTGGGTTTGAAGTGCCAACAAACAATGTTGAGGAAAGAGGCTCAGAGAGTTGACCTATCTCCCCAATCAATTGACCAATCAAACGGCTCTGATGGTCATTGAAATCACCAAACTTTTCATAATTCAAGCAGAGGAGATGTAGATTGTTTCTCCCTTGGTGAAATACTGCATCTCAAATACCACTGGTGGATTGATTGGAGGATTGTGGAGTTTAGACAACTAGTGTAATGAAGAAGCCTAAGCAAGATATCTTGGACATTGTTGGTTTTGGTAAGAGAACAAATTCATTTCTGGATTACCTGGAAATGTGTAAAATCTTTTATTCCCTGTCAGCTTGGGTGGGGGATAGTGTAGATATGCTTGGATTTACCATGGTGGACATTGGGAGGAGGTGGTGTGCCTCAAGTCATGCATCTATGGGCATCTTGCCCTTGATATATGTTGAAAGTAATAACACGCTTGCTTCCTCTAGTCGCGGCCATGCGGATCACTACGTCAAAGCCCTTCAATAAATTCTCTCACATTTGTTTTCCTTTTCTCTTTCCATCTCCCATCTTCCAAATACATCACCCTCTACCTCATTTGTCTCAATTATGCCCTGACCACATCTCACATATCAGAAATCTCATCTGAAGCCACTCGCTCCACCAAGCCTCCTCACATAGTTATAAAATCACCTAACTCTACTCATCTCCCTTCTTTTTCCTGAGGAAACTCTTCACCCTACCAACTACATCAATCATTACATATTCTATATCATCCAATTGACTTGTTCCTCCACCCATCCTGTTACTTGTGTTCTTATTACTTGACACCTGACTTTCCCAAATCATCACTTCCCTTCTATCTCTCTTATCTCACCATCTCGTCACTTGCGCTCTATCTTTATACTTGCTCAACACCTGACAACTAAGAAAGATAATCTCATCTCAATCTAATCATCCATTTGATGTCCAAATCATCCTCGCAACCGTATGTATTCAACTCATTTACCTCTTTCTTTCGTTTGTATTGATATCACTCCTTTTAGTTCCTTCCTTTCCTTTCTTTTGTCTCTATCCCCCTTTGTCTTATCTCACCCGTCAAACAATTGATTGCCCTTAGGTATATTTCTCTTTTTACACTTTGTGTTTTGCTGCGCTTTCTGATGGAAATATCAAACGTTAGTTTCTTTGAAATTTTAAAGATTTACAGTCTCGATAGCTAAGATCTCTTCAAAACCATCAACAAGGGCAATCACAAATGACTGAGAACGACAAACTTGCCAGACATAATATCCCTTTACTAGATGGCAATAACTACACCGTGTGGAACTCTTGGATGAAAATTTTTCTCCATGGAAAGAAGGTCTACTGTACCTGCATTGCAAAAATGGACAACAAAACTCCCATTGATATCAAAACCAGCTACCTCAAAGCCAACAACCAAGCCATATCTTTCATTGTCTCTAGAATAAACAAGCATAACAGGGTCATCAATAAATAACAATTGATAGCGCTGTTGAACTCTGGACCAAGATATCAAATTGGTATGCTTCAAAATCCGTAGTCAATAGAGGTCACATCTTCATGAAGTGGTCCAGGCAATCTCCAAGTTTTCATCAATGACATGCGCATTGCTCTTCTAGACATTGAATCAGTTGGTATTGAAATTCCACCGACCATCATCTCCTATGTGATACCCGGAAAGCTGATGAAAGCAAAAGGTTTGGATCAGATTGTTTACAACATTGCCATGGCCGAGGAGTCTGTTGAAACGCTATACTTGGTACTCAACCCTCTTCAAACCTTCAAGACCCACCATTTGTATAAAGATCTGACTGACTCCTCATCTGCCTCTGCTCTCGTTAACACCGCTCCTTCCTCATTTTTTCCCAGCAAAATCATTCAATTTTGTGGAAATGGCCAACACAACCCCTTGTCAACTACACACACCGAAGAACGTGGTTTTCATAGATTCCCTCATTTAAAAGAGGAATTTCTCAGAAGAAAGCCACAAGAAAACGGAAAGGACCCACCAACACAAGCGGTAGCTTTGCCCACGCAACCGTGCTCATGGTCACCACCTCTTCAGTTGAAAATAATGTATTTGTCCTTGATTCAGCCGCCTCTCACCACATGATCCGTGATTGCAAGCTGTTCAAGACCTTTACTCCTGCCAGCATCAAAGTCAGAACCGGAGATCCCACTACTCCTCTAACCGCTGAAGGATATGGAACCACAACCATCTCCTGCAGTGGCAAGGTTATCCAGCTTGTTGACTCTCTATTTGTTCCCCACATCTGTCAACAATTAATCTCCCTGGTCCAGCTGATTGAACAATCTCTCACCATCAACAAGATTGGAAATACTTTTAATGTTTCCTCTCCAAGTTCAAAACTCTTTGAAGGAAACATCAAGGATAATCTCCTCTTTATCGCTGCACACAGACCTGTCACTTATCTATCCGCAAGATCAAACAGCTCCTTGATCTGGCACCATTGCCTTGGTCACCCCAGCAACACAACTCTCAAACAGTTGCAACTTCCACTACCCAACTCCACTAACTGCTGTGTATGTTCTTGTTCCAAGATGACTCTACTCCCATTTTCCAGTCATTTTTCCCCGGCTCTTTTTCCTCCCATTGCATTCATTTGGATCTTGTTGGCCCTGTCAACCCATCATCCGTTTCTGGCTTCCGGTATTTTCTGACATGTGTTGACCAGTTTTTGTCCTTTAAATTCGCCCGCTTTCTCAAATCAAAGGCCAACGCACTAGATGAATTCAAGAAACTGGTTGCTTTGATGGAAAACAAGCAGGGTAAAACTGTTAAAGAAGTTGTATCTGACAGAGGAGGAGAATTCGTTAATCAAGAATTTAATGACTTCACCTCCGAAAGGGGCATCAAACACATCTTAGCGCCTCCCTACACCCCAGAGCACAATGACTTCGCCAAACAAGCAAATTGTACCATTATTGAAAAGGCTTGCTGCATTCTCATGACCAGCAAACTTCCTCGATCTTACTGGGCGGAAGCTGTCAACTCGGCCACATTTGTCTCAAACATGTTACCAACTGCGTCTTGAGGAAACTCATGCCCTCATGAACTATGGTCAAAGGCTCCACCTCCTATTTTGTTGCCTTCGCACTTTTGGCTGCCTAGCTTACATATCCGTCAGAAAGTCTCACCGTTCTTGGAAGTTTGGTGCCACCGGCAAGCGAGGCATCTTTGTTGGTTATGAAAACGACGGCACAACCTTCAGAATTGTGCGACTCAGGGACATGAAGCTCATCCCAGCTCAACATGCCTGCTTCAGTGAGTTGGACTTTCCAGGCATCAGCAATTCTCCTGGCACCCCTGAGGACGTTGATTATAACAATGATGAATTCTTTGACTACTCTCCACCTACAGCTGACCCTTCCATTGAGGAAGCTACTAGAACAGCTATCCTGATGGTGATCCTGAGTTCAAAGCCCGGCTCTGTGCCCAGGGCTTCTCTCAAACGCATGGGGTCAATTATTCAAAAACCTTTGCCCCAACCGGCCGCCTCAATTCTCTCCGTGCTCTCAACTGTCATGCGCCCATTAACAACCTCAAATTTGGTCAACTTGATGCAAAAACTGCCTTCCTCAATCCTGACCTTGAGGAACTCGTTTATTTTTCCATCCCACAAGGAGTCAATTTGGATTGGAAACACTTCTGCCTGCGTCTCAACAAAGCAATCTATGGCCTCAAACAGGCCCCCCTTGCATGGTATAATTCTCTTTCAATCTGGTTAGTCAGCATAGGCTTTATTATCTTGGTTAGCAATCCTTGTGTCTTCTTTTGATCATATCCCTCTCCCCTCTGGTTATTTTTGCAGATCGACATCATAGCTGTATTTGGCCGTGAAATTACCAAATTCAAATTGGAAATCGGTTGTGAATTCAACATGAAGGATCTTGGCCAAGCTGACTTACTCTTGGGCATCAAAATTCACCATGATCCCAACGCTGTTATTCTTTCTCAACAACACTCCGTTGCCTCCCTCCTTGAGCTCTACGGAATGGGCAACTGCCGTCCCGCCGCAACTCCTCTTATTCCAAACACTGTCCTTGCTAAAGCCACACAAGAGGAGATTGACCGCGTCAAATCCCTTGGTGCCAAATTTTGTAGCGCAGTTGGTGCACTCAGCTATCTCAGCACTGCCACCAGACCTGACATTTGTTTCGCTGTAAGCCACTTGTCTCAGTTCCTTGAAAACCCTGGCATCCCTCACTGGGAAGCCTTCATCCACCTTCTGCGCTACCTCTGTGGCACCTCTGACTACGCCCTGGTCTACCTCCAATCCAATCACCCCTCCTTGCATGGTTACACAGACACCGACTCAACTGCCTCCTCACCCGCCGCTCCGTAACAGGCTTTCTCACCTTGCAAAATTCACACCTCATCAGTTGGCATACAAAAAAACAGCCAGTGGTGTCTCTATCATCATGCAAGCCTGAATACGGCGCACAGGTTGAATACTCTGCCGAATTGCTATGGCTTCGTCGATTCTGACTCAAGGTCAAATTCTCTGCTGATAACTCCCCGGTTGTTGTTCATGAAGACAACCAGGGCTGCATTTCTGTGGCAAACTCTTAAGCTAACTCCCACAGTTGCCGCCTCAAACATGTTGAAATTCAGCTTCACTTCATCCAAGAAGTCATCAAGAACAATCAAATTATGCTTGAATATACTTCAACATCCAACATGCTTGCGGATTTTCTCACCAAATTGGTTCCCCATCCTTCCTGCTTCGTTTGCTGATCAACATTGGCCTGCTGCAACTAGAGGAAAGGGGGGGTGTTGAAAGTAATAACACGCTTGCTTCCTCTAGTTGCGGCCATGCGGATCACTACGTCAAAGCCCTTCAATAAATTCTCTCACATTTGTTTTCCTTTTCTCTTTCCATCTCCCATCTTCCAAATACATCACCCTCTACCTCATTTGTCTCAATTACACCCTGACCACATCTCGCATATCCAAATTCTCATCTGAAACCACTCGCTCGACCAAGCCTCCTCACATAGTTATAAAATCACCTAACTCTACTCATCTCCCTTCTTTTTCCTGAGGAACCTCTTCACCCTACCAACTAGATCAATCATTACATATTCTATATCATCCAATTGACTTGTTCCTCCACCCATCCTATCACTCTTGTTCTTATTACCCGACACCTGACTTTCCCAAATCATCACTTCCCTTCTATCTCTCGTATCTCACCATCTTGTCACTTGCGCTCTATCTTTATACTTGCTTGACACCTGACAACTAAGCCAGATCATCTCATCTCAATCTAATCATCCATTTGATTTCCAAATCATCCTTGCGACCGTATGTATTCAACTCATTTACACCTTTCTTTCATTTGTATTGATATCACTGATTTGAGTTAATTCCTTTCCTTTATTTTGTCTCTATCCCACTTTGTCTTAACTCACCTGTCAAACAAGTGATTGCCCTTAGATAAATTTCTCTTTTTACACTTTGTTTTTTGCTGCTTTTTCTGATTGAAATATCAAACCTGAGTTTCTTTGAAATCTTAAAATATATGGGTCAACTCTGAAAATCCAAGGACAAGGGGTATCTGACCTCTGTTGATGATTTGTTTGTTTGTATATCTCTCAAAAACAAAATTTATGTGAATTGCCTCAACATTCCTTGTTTGTTGAGGTTATATCAAGATATCTCCATTGCCTGGTTAAGAACTGTCTAGCACTTAACCCTTAGTATTGTTAATGTATGTCACACAATTCACACATCCAAGGGCCTTGTAAATCAACATTCATGTTGCTTGTTATATAACTATGTGAGTCTATCACATTCAAATTGTTCGTCTGCATGACCCCTTAGCTATAAGAGTACCTTACCCAAATAAAATTGTAAACACTCACAACTGCATGTCTCAATCAAATCCAAAAATCCTTTGGTACTGGTACCAACATGTAACAATTCTTTTTCCTTGTTCTCTTGCAATTCATAAGTTTTGAGTGTTATAATTATATACCCTGATGCCAAATCAGGCATCAAATGATTACTTCATCATATACCTTATTCTGCAGAGACCAGATAATTATCCCAAGTATGCACTCACTGCTGGCATTACCCACTCTGATGGCCTGGTCAGAGTGGTGCTCTGAATTTTGTATCTGACCAGTACTCAGCCTGGCCAGGCTTGATGGGTGACCCAGTTTGAGTAGACCTCGGAACCCACTGGTCTGAGCGGTTTGTCCACTTGGGCCAAAAAGCCACAAGGAGATTGCCCAACAGGTTCTGGGACCAGCAGATGTCCAATTAGTAGCTCTGAGGGGTGCCTCAGGTTGGACAATGCTGGCTTGAAGGGATAGTATCATTGAGCCAGCTTGTTCTGAGTATACCTCAACACTGATTTGATCAGTCCAGCATGTTGGACCAGCTGGCCCAAGCAGACATTGGCGCTAATCCGAGTAGTCTTCTGCTCAATTCAGCACTGGTCCAAGCAGTCTGCTGGCCAATCCAAGCAGTCTGCTGGCCGGTCCAAGCAGTCTGCTGGCCGGTCCGTTAAGTGCTTTAAATCTAGGTTTAAATCACTTAAACCTTGGTTTAAGTGCTTTAAATCTAGGTTTAAATCACTTAAACCTTGGTATAAGTGCTTTACATCCAGGTGTAAATCACTTGAACCTTGGTTTAAGTGCTGTAAATCCAGGTTTAAATCACTTAACCCTTGGTTTAAGTGCTTTAAATCCAGGTGTAAATCACTTAAACCTTGGTTTAAGTGCGTTACATCCAGGGTTAAATCACTTAAACCTTGGTTTAAGTGCTTTAAATCCAGGTTTAAATCACTTACACCTTGGTTTAAGTGCTTTAAATCCAGGTTTAAATCACTTAAGCACTCAAACAACAGTTTAAGTGATTCAAAGCACTTACACAACAGTATAAGTTATTGAAAGCACTTACACAACAGTGTAGGTGATTTAAATCACTAAAACAACAGTCCAAGTAATTTGAATCACTTACACAACAGTTTAAGTGATTTGAACCTAGATTTAAAGCACTTGAACCACGGCTTAAGTGATTTAAACCTAGATTCAAAGCACTTAAACCACGGTTCAAGTCATTAGAATCAGAGTCTTGGCTCTTGCCAATCCACCATCATTAGAATCAGAGTCTTGGCTCTTGCCAATCCACCATTGTGCAAGCAGTAGCTGGACTGAAATTTTCTGCCATTGTCACCAGATACTGCCGGGTGGTAAAATGTGTCATGACAGAAGGTGGTGGTCCTGCAGTTCCATTCCAGTACCTTGGGATTTTCAACAGAAATGCTGATCCCCAAAAATGGAAGCCCATATTGCTTGATATGTTCAAGGAATTGTGTCCTTTTTTCACCCCCCAGGTCCTTTTGTGTAAGGATAGTCCTCACAGCAACTCCTATCCAAAATAATTCCTGTTACGCTCTATTCTACCAATACCCACTGGTCACTTACACACACCTGCCAAACTGGTTCCAGTTCATCACAAACACCCCTGTTACCCTGGTCATGGCTTGAGAGGGCACCTTAAACACCCCTGCTTTCAGGCCCCTCTTTCATTTCCTACTTTTGGTCAGTTTGGAGCATTTTCTCTGATCTTCCAACTCCCAAAACTCCCCAAAAGTAACAAACATCCTGAAAACCCTAAAAATACATCATTTTTGAATATTTTAATCATTTTTGCAGCACTTGTAGCTAGGCTGACAAAGATTCTGTAACTTGGAGTGTGTGCAGAAGCAGTTCAATTTTTCCACCCCGTTATTTAGTCATAATGCCACAACAATCATGACAAATCTTAATTTTGGAGCACCTCAAGGGATAGGGGGCCTTGGGAGAGGATGAAAAAAATACAATGGGAACCAACTATTTAGCCTCTTTGGCAAATATAACTAAAATTCCACATGACTTCTTGAGGAACCAGTATTTCACTGGGTACATCTAAATATGGGTAAAATCAAATAATAAATATTTGCTACTGTTTTATTGTTGGAATGGGGGCAAGTTTTCATTGATTTGGAATTTCTTGTGAAAGACAAATGGTAAAAAAAATACATTTGAATTTTAAACTTTGGAAAGATCTACCAAAACAATGGTTGGTTTTTTAATTCCAAAGGAGTTGGGAGGGGCTTCCCACCAAGAAATATGGCCACTGATTTCTGCTGGTCTAATGATATCAACCACAGTTTTCTGTGTTTCCTGTGTGTTTTTTTTGCTTTGCGCGTACAGCACCCTGGCTTTGACTAGGGAGAATTCAACAAAGGGATCTTTTTTGCTGTCAGCAGAATGAAGAGGTAAATGCTTTAAATCTGGTTTTAAAACACTTAAACCAAGGTTTAAGTGATTTAAATCTGGATTTAAAGCGGTTAAGGCAAGATTTAAGTGATTTGAATCTGGATTTAAAGCACTTAAACCAAGGTTTAAGTGATATAAATCTGGATTTCAAGCACTTCAATCAAGTTAGAGATGATTTAAATATGGATTTCAAGCACTTCAATCAAGTTAGAAGTGATTTTAATCTGGATTTAAAGCACTGAAACCAAGGTTGAACTGATTTAAATGTGGATTCAAAGCATTTAAAAAGGTTTATGTGATTTAAATCTGCATTTAAAACACTTAAACCAAGGTTTAAGTGATTTAAAGTTTCCTCCATATCAAACCGGCCAAGCAGTTTAATAACCTAAATTATGTGAGGTTTTTTGGGGGGCAGGCATAATATGTTCAATCCTCTCCTAGAATCCATGAAATGAACTGAAAGTAGAGTTTCCCCTTAAATACACATATGGCTTGGGACACAGTGAGAATAATGTGATGGGAGCATCCTGCTCTGGTTTCTGCTACATACATCAATATCTATGGAGAATAAGCTGCTTTCTGCTGCATACATCAATATCTATGGAGAATAACCTGGTTTCCGCTAAATACATCAATACCTATGGAGAAAAATCTATCTACATCAGTTGGGTTGCTTAGGGGTATGCATGGGTGATCTCCTGAAAATGAGAGTGAGAAATTGGTGATTCAATGTACCAAAACTTTAAATTGGGTCTCACATCTATTTTTGTATTTTATCATTCACTTGCAAAGATGGTTTAAACCCAGATTTTGGTGAAACAAATCAAGGTCTGATTGATTTAAACCCAGGTGTAAGCGATTTGAACCCAGGTTGAGCTGATTTAAACCCAGGTTTAACTGATTAAAACCAGGTTTAGTTGATTCCACCCCAGGTTTAACTGATTCAAACCTGCGAAACGTCTCAAAACCTCTTAAACTAGGGTTTAAGGGGTTTCAAAACCTCTTAAACCAGGGTTCAAGGGGTTTCAAAACCTCTTACACCAGGGTTTAAGGGGTTTCAAGACCTCTTAAACCAGGGTTTAAGTGTTTTACTCCTTGAATTAAGTTTAAGCGTTTTAACCCTTGTTCTAAACCACTTGAACCTTGGTTCTAGTGTTTAAACCCATGATTTAAACCACTTACATCTTGGTTCAGGTGTTTTAACCCATGGTTTAATCCACTTACACCTTGGTTCAAGTGTTTTAACCCATGGTTTAAACCACTTAAACCTTGGTTCAAGTGTTTCAACCCATGGTTTGAACCACTTAAACCTTGGACTCACATTTCAAAGGTGAGAAGGGCCCAATTTCCAACGGAATACTCAGGATTACCTCTTTTTAGATGATGAAGTAGGAAGGTCATTATGATGAAAACTGCAATTTTCTTAACTAAAACTCACAGTTACCAAGGCAATTACTTACTCCCCTTCTCAATTCTTGATCAATTCTTTTTCCACTCCTTTCATGTGTTCCTCCTTTTCCACCTTTCGTTTCTGATTGAGGACCCTTCCAGACCCCTAAATAAGAATGAAGAAATTATGGATCAGTTACATTATAATCATTTTTACAAGACTGTATGTAAAGGGTTTTGACCCATTGCACACAGTTTACAGTTTCAGTAAATGAATTGACTTACAGTGAAATATCATTTTCACACTGAAAGAGGAAATTGGGATTGGTATCTGAAAAGTGAAACCATACATTTCTATTGTTCCAAAATTCATATGCTAAGCCTGGATACAGCTGACAAATTCAAGATGTTACAATCTTAATTCTCTGTTGGCTTTATCTCAGAAAATGTCATTTGTTGGACCATTTTTGATTTGCTTCTGTTACTGGGAGAAATATGATTTGTAAAGTTGTGAAAAATGAGAGTCTGTAACAAAATCTTTAATTTTTGTAGTGGAACGAGGAGTATGGTGCAATCCAACTCTTGCATGGCCAGGACTAAGGTAAATTCAGACAGAATCATGGGAGTAGCTAGCTATCTTCAATCCAAACATGAAGTGGTATTCAAGGAGTTTGTGACAAGTCATTAAATCAGCTAGGTCCGGGGAAGAAATGGGGTGAAGGATGTTTTGGAAGTTTGGAGCTGATTTATTGAAGATCACACAAGTAATGGGAGATGACAATAATTTTGAATGAATTTCTTGGAAAGATTCTCAATCATGCCATAGGTTTTTGACCCTGATAGATTGCCTTGTTTGTTCCTTTTCAGCCTTCAACAGATTGCATCTTTTGAAGATGAAACAACAGAACATTCAATAGGCTTTCTCAAGAGAGCATTTGATTTTGGAAATGATAGCCTTGGTTCTGGCCAGGATATTGTGATAGTTCAAGCATGCTTATTGATGGAAAGCATGGACTAGAGAATTTTGTCAAAGCATTCCTCAGTCTGTCAATAAGGGGAATAGAGAAGATTTCTGTTGGATTTTTGGCGAAGAGAAGGAAGGAAGGGGATTTTTGAACAGACTCTGGGGTGACTCAAAAGAAGGGGACTTGTATTTTTGAGGAGAACTGATGATGTTATTTCTTGGACTAGGCTATGTTTTTATAGACTAGTTACAAGTGTGACAAATTGTGGTTGTGAAGTGAAAATGAATAAAGAGTGATTTGAATAAAAACTGAGAGGAGTATAATATGGGTACTTGGAAGAAATAACTAGTCAGGCCTTCTCAGTCTCTTTTAGTCAAGCTAGTATATTAATCAAGAAAAAACATATTACAAAAACCACAAATACTAAGAGGCGTTAATTCTAGTAATCAGCTTTTAGTAATCATAAAATGAGTTCAGAAAAAAGAAATAACAATCAATTAAATTAAGGATTGTAATTACAAACAGCTTAATATTTATGATGTATTCTAGTCTGAAAAAACAAGTTGATTCTCTGAAAATTAAATGGAGGGAAGATACTTTTGAGGAGGAACAGAAAAACTCAACAATTTCCTTTCCACCAACATCATCAGGAAATATCGTCATCAAAAAATTCCCAAGCAAAATCTGAAGAAGCTGTTCCTGGAGATTCTGACTAGTTATTCTGACTCAAGTATTGCCACAGGCGTCAAAATAATTACAGCCTTTGTCACAACAAACAGAACAGCTCATCAGCGCTGTCCTGTTTTATTAAAGATGTTCAAGTAGGTAGTGAATGCAACCTTGATTAGCACTTGCATGATAGCTGGCTTGGATTGTTTCACACTGCACTTCAAGAACAATCACAAATTCCCAGTCCGGCTGGCGGTAGGGAAAGCATCAAATGGACAGCCAGATACATACATTGGTCACCTACAGCACTAAGCTCAATCCACGCAGCAAAAGTAGTTTTGGGGTGAGTGACCGGGAAATTGGAAGTGAGTCAGGGAACTGACTACCAATCCTGAATGGCCGTTTAAAAAACTGTTCCCCTGACCATGGCCGTATTGCTATCTTTCACAACAAGGACTAATGGTTCCTAACATGTTTTTTTTTTTTTTTTTTTTTGTTTCTTCTGGTTGATTATGGCAGTTTAAAAACCTGCCGTTGTGCTCTTTGGTTGCCGATCTAAAGCGATCTCATCAAAATATGGATAATTTTTGTGATTTTAGTTTACTGTGAGTAGTACTGTTTCTAGCTTGTCATTGACTTACAAAATCTGAAGGAGTCTTGTTGACACATAGGGGTTTCTGTGAGTGCTTGACAATGTAACTACACATAAGCCCCATGCACCACGCCCTACCAAGGTTAGATGGATTGAAATTCCTATGACTTCACGGAGAAATGAAAAAAAAGAATAAACTTTTTCCAAGTGTTGTGACTAGATTGCACCAGGTTTATGTCAGCAAGTCACCAGAGAAAGGGGATAGATTTTGGGGTATCAGCGCAAATACTTGCCTGCTTGAGATTTCAGTAAGAAGAAACCCGTTCTTGAACACTCTCCATTTCAAGCCCTCTCTTTTATTTACGGATTGCCTAGTGCTACCCAAATTTACCGTCCAACATGAGTCCTAGAGATGAAGAACATAGATTAGCATTCAAAAAAATACATCAGTCTATCCGAGAAGACAACTTGTGGTTGGCAGCATGGTGGATGTCAAAATGTGTGAAAAAAGAATACCAACTCACCCGGGAACAGCTTGAGCTTCTAGAACTTGAACAGAAGTATCATAATGACAACGCTATAGATTCAGTGCTTGCACTAGAGAGACTTGCTGTGAGGAATGCTCAAGTCGATTTCAATGAATGGCTGAAGAAAGGCACCCCGTTCCAAACCGTTGTCAACGCTAGCTTGGAGAAAAATCACAACGGAACCAAGGCAAAGCGGCTGCAAGCGGCGATCAAGACTTATTCTTGTGCAGCTGGCTGCATTGGAGCAATTGTCTTGATTGGCCCAATCAAGCAAGCCAAAGTGAAGGTCAACGGCATAGGGCTGGAGGTCATTGAAGTGGAGGCTATGGGTGCGGCACCGTTGGTTGAAGATTCTGACTTGTGAGCATGCTTTTAATCTGTAATGTATAATGTAACAGATTATTGACCGATTGTTGATGAGAAAATATTTAATTCACATGTTTTGAAACCTTAGCATAAATTGTGCCGATGAAGATTGGGTCATCATAAGAAGAGAAGAAGCTCAGCAGGGGAATTTTGTTGGAATGCAGTGGTTGGTTCCAATGCCTTGATTCTGAAGAAAACATACCAGAGTTTCTCAAACACGGCGTTGAACACTTCATTGGACTCCATGGCTCTGCTTGTAACCTCTTTCTCAAAACTGCCCTTATTCTTTTCCATGATCCTTTAGTTGCAATAGCTTGACACATCATGTTTCTGCCGTGTACTCTTGCCTCAAGTCTGAGACCGTGAAACATTGAGAACCACAAGAAGAAATTAAGCTTATTTATGAGTCACATACCTATGTATACTGATTCCACTTACTGTAAGCTTTTTCATTGTGCTAAAGTTATGGGTATGGAATGTACAGTGCTGGTTAAGCCAATGGATCCCAAAGCCGAGTGGCCGGCAATGTTTCCCCTCATTCCCCCAACCAGCCACCACCATTTCAAGAAAAAAAAATTGATTCTCCCATTGCATTGGCCAGTTCCAATCCTGGTCTCCCCTCCTCTAAACAGTATTCTGATCCATCCCTTACTGGTCAACAGCCTCCATCCGGGGCAATGCACATGGTAACTTGAAGGATAACCATGATTTGGCTCTTGTAACACCAACATAACATGTAGTTTAGCATGCTTGAATGGATAGATCAATAGATTTATAAAGCTTGACAGACTCGCTTGTAATGACTGTCATTGCAACCAAAGCAATGGTGTTGACAAGATAACCATGACGCGGCAAATAAAGAGAGAAATGACTGTCATTGCAACCAAAGCAATGGTGTTGACAAGATAACCATGACGCGGCAAATAAAGAGAGAACAACGCCAAACGTGGTGCACCAAGATGGCAACTGGTAGTGGTTGCCAATGCTGGGAGCGTCCTTGCCGTGGCTGGAATTGGTCACGGCTCCATGTATTCAACAAAAAGATTTAAAAAAAAAGATGCTTTGATTTATTGCCAATATTCTTTGTATGGTAAGCAATCAATTTCCAATGGCCAAGCCAAAAAAATCAAAACAAAAAAGAGTGAATCAATAAAAGTTAAACAAAAAATGTAAATAAAAAAATGCAAAGAAAAAAAAATGCAAAGCAAAAAAAAAACAAAATGCAAAACCCGTCATCAAGCCATGTACTTGCAATCGATAAATACATGTGTAGTGAGGATTTCCGTGATTTGATTTAATTATAAAAAGTAGGTTTTTTCTTAAAATGGGGGTAAACATCGAAGAGCTTTTTCCCTTTGATTAATCAGCAATTGTTGATGGTGTTGGTTATAGTTGCGGTCTTTAGGAACTTTGAAGGTTTGAATTGTGGGAGATGCTCTGGGGTGATAAGTGAGCTCCACCAATTTTGTACAATCATCTACAGACCAAACTTCCATCTCTTTGGGGGACAAGTCTATTTCATATGCCATAGATGTTGAGATGTGTTCAACAGAAACTTCAGTGACTAGGATGCTTCTCACAAGCTGCACTCCAAGTCGGCCTGTTGATCCCGAGATTGACCAGCACATTCCAGCTTTGAGTTCTGGACTCAAAGCTGTGATTGGCCCTCTTCCATGGATGACTCTTGGTGCCCCGGTCACGAAACTGACAATCATTGCGTTCCATCCTTCAATTTTGACCTGGTAGGTTGTTGATGTGAGGTGCGGTATCACTCTTGCTCCAGCGCTGTACAAAGCAAAGTCCCTCTTTCCCGTTTGGTCACATGAATATTGGTAAAGCGCATCCTTTATTACAGCTTGAGAAACTTGAGGGAAGGTTTCTGATTTTCAGATGTTAGATGCTGGTAGAAAATATGTGGAAAGGTAAAAAAACCAAGCTCACCGCTATTGATGTGGTTACTTTCTTGTGGGCTGGTCTCTTTGAATTTTGTTATTTTATGAGATATTGAATTGATGTTTTCAACTAGAAAGTTGAGACTGGACTCGAGCCGTTGTATGTGTGAAGTTACCTCTTCGATTGTTTTGATGGTTGGCTGTGAGATAGCTGGGATCCGGATGAAAGTGGCCTCATTGATAATTTCGTTTTTTTCCGGTATAGAGGAGCTGACGGTTGAATCAAGACACTTCCTAGAGCTAGGGTGGAGATCGGCCAGTCTTGAATAGAGGACTCCAATCCTCTGAACTAACAAACTTGTAGATTTTCCAGTAAATGTGGATGTCTGGCTTGATGTGAGGCTTGGGGTAGTAGGAGAGTTGCTTGGCTCATGGAATAAGTCTGTTTGGGGATGCGTGAAGAACATCAAATCAGGTGAATCAGATCCATACATGAGACATTTGATTATTTATTCAACGTCTTACTTTTTGAAAGGTAGCAAAAAAAGGTAACCATTCCAATTAGGCAAAAAATTTGTTTCCACATCTGAATGTCAAAAAGCAGTGACAAGGTCAGGTTTAATCGCAACAGAAATGCTGATCCCCAAAAATGGAAGCCCATATTGCTTGATATGTTCAAGGAATTGTGTCCTTTTTTCACCCCCCAGGTCCTTTTGTGTAAGGATAGTCCTCACAGCAACTCCTATCCAAAATAATTCCTGTTACGCTCTATTCTACCAATACCCACTGGTCACTTACACACACCTGCCAAACTGGTTCCAGTTCATCACAAACACCCCTGTTACCCTGGTCATGGCTTGAGAGGGCACCTTAAACACCCCTGCTTTCAGGCCCCTCTTTCATTTCCTACTTTTGGTCAGTTTGGAGCATTTTCTCTGATCTTCCAACTCCCAAAACTCCCCAAAAGTAACAAACATCCTGAAAACCCTAAAAATACATCATTTTTGAATATTTTAATCATTTTTGCAGCACTTGTAGCTAGGCTGACAAAGATTCTGTAACTTGGAGTGTGTGCAGAAGCAGTTCAATTTTTCCACCCCGTTATTTAGTCATAATGCCACAACAATCATGACAAATCTTAATTTTGGAGCACCTCAAGGGATAGGGGGCCTTGGGAGAGGATGAAAAAAATACAATGGGAACCAACTATTTAGCCTCTTTGGCAAATATAACTAAAATTCCACATGACTTCTTGAGGAACCAGTATTTCACTGGGTACATCTAAATATGGGTAAAATCAAATAATAAATATTTGCTACTGTTTTATTGTTGGAATGGGGGCAAGTTTTCATTGATTTGGAATTTCTTGTGAAAGACAAATGGTAAAAAAAATACATTTGAATTTTAAACTTTGGAAAGATCTACCAAAACAATGGTTGGTTTTTTAATTCCAAAGGAGTTGGGAGGGGCTTCCCACCAAGAAATATGGCCACTGATTTCTGCTGGTCTAATGATATCAACCACAGTTTTCTGTGTTTCCTGTGTGTTTTTTTTTGCTTTGCGCGTACAGCACCCTGGCTTTGACTAGGGAGAATTCAACAAAGGGATCTTTTTTGCTGTCAGCAGAATGAAGAGGTAAATGCTTTAAATCTGGTTTTAAAACACTTAAACCAAGGTTTAAGTGATTTAAATCTGGATTTAAAGCGGTTAAGGCAAGATTTAAGTGATTTGAATCTGGATTTAAAGCACTTAAACCAAGGTTTAAGTGATATAAATCTGGATTTCAAGCACTTCAATCAAGTTAGAGATGATTTAAATATGGATTTCAAGCACTTCAATCAAGTTAGAAGTGATTTTAATCTGGATTTAAAGCACTGAAACCAAGGTTGAACTGATTTAAATGTGGATTCAAAGCATTTAAAAAGGTTTATGTGATTTAAATCTGCATTTAAAACACTTAAACCAAGGTTTAAGTGATTTAAAGTTTCCTCCATATCAAACCGGCCAAGCAGTTTAATAACCTAAATTATGTGAGGTTTTTTGGGGGGCAGGCATAATATGTTCAATCCTCTCCTAGAATCCATGAAATGAACTGAAAGTAGAGTTTCCCCTTAAATACACATATGGCTTGGGACACAGTGAGAATAATGTGATGGGAGCATCCTGCTCTGGTTTCTGCTACATACATCAATATCTATGGAGAATAAGCTGCTTTCTGCTGCATACATCAATATCTATGGAGAATAACCTGGTTTCCGCTAAATACATCAATACCTATGGAGAAAAATCTATCTACATCAGTTGGGTTGCTTAGGGGTATGCATGGGTGATCTCCTGAAAATGAGAGTGAGAAATTGGTGATTCAATGTACCAAAACTTTAAATTGGGTCTCACATCTATTTTTGTATTTTATCATTCACTTGCAAAGATGGTTTAAACCCAGATTTTGGTGAAACAAATCAAGGTCTGATTGATTTAAACCCAGGTGTAAGCGATTTGAACCCAGGTTGAGCTGATTTAAACCCAGGTTTAACTGATTAAAACCAGGTTTAGTTGATTCCACCCCAGGTTTAACTGATTCAAACCTGCGAAACGTCTCAAAACCTCTTAAACTAGGGTTTAAGGGGTTTCAAAACCTCTTAAACCAGGGTTCAAGGGGTTTCAAAACCTCTTACACCAGGGTTTAAGGGGTTTCAAGACCTCTTAAACCAGGGTTTAAGTGTTTTACTCCTTGAATTAAGTTTAAGCGTTTTAACCCTTGTTCTAAACCACTTGAACCTTGGTTCTAGTGTTTAAACCCATGATTTAAACCACTTACATCTTGGTTCAGGTGTTTTAACCCATGGTTTAATCCACTTACACCTTGGTTCAAGTGTTTTAACCCATGGTTTAAACCACTTAAACCTTGGTTCAAGTGTTTCAACCCATGGTTTGAACCACTTAAACCTTGGACTCACATTTCAAAGGTGAGAAGGGCCCAATTTCCAACGGAATACTCAGGATTACCTCTTTTTAGATGATGAAGTAGGAAGGTCATTATGATGAAAACTGCAATTTTCTTAACTAAAACTCACAGTTACCAAGGCAATTACTTACTCCCCTTCTCAATTCTTGATCAATTCTTTTTCCACTCCTTTCATGTGTTCCTCCTTTTCCACCTTTCGTTTCTGATTGAGGACCCTTCCAGACCCCTAAATAAGAATGAAGAAATTATGGATCAGTTACATTATAATCATTTTTACAAGACTGTATGTAAAGGGTTTTGACCCATTGCACACAGTTTACAGTTTCAGTAAATGAATTGACTTACAGTGAAATATCATTTTCACACTGAAAGAGGAAATTGGGATTGGTATCTGAAAAGTGAAACCATACATTTCTATTGTTCCAAAATTCATATGCTAAGCCTGGATACAGCTGACAAATTCAAGATGTTACAATCTTAATTCTCTGTTGGCTTTATCTCAGAAAATGTCATTTGTTGGACCATTTTTGATTTGCTTCTGTTACTGGGAGAAATATGATTTGTAAAGTTGTGAAAAATGAGAGTCTGTAACAAAATCTTTAATTTTTGTAGTGGAACGAGGAGTATGGTGCAATCCAACTCTTGCATGGCCAGGACTAAGGTAAATTCAGACAGAATCATGGGAGTAGCTAGCTATCTTCAATCCAAACATGAAGTGGTATTCAAGGAGTTTGTGACAAGTCATTAAATCAGCTAGGTCCGGGGAAGAAATGGGGTGAAGGATGTTTTGGAAGTTTGGAGCTGATTTATTGAAGATCACACAAGTAATGGGAGATGACAATAATTTTGAATGAATTTCTTGGAAAGATTCTCAATCATGCCATAGGTTTTTGACCCTGATAGATTGCCTTGTTTGTTCCTTTTCAGCCTTCAACAGATTGCATCTTTTGAAGATGAAACAACAGAACATTCAATAGGCTTTCTCAAGAGAGCATTTGATTTTGGAAATGATAGCCTTGGTTCTGGCCAGGATATTGTGATAGTTCAAGCATGCTTATTGATGGAAAGCATGGACTAGAGAATTTTGTCAAAGCATTCCTCAGTCTGTCAATAAGGGGAATAGAGAAGATTTCTGTTGGATTTTTGGCGAAGAGAAGGAAGGAAGGGGATTTTTGAACAGACTCTGGGGTGACTCAAAAGAAGGGGACTTGTATTTTTGAGGAGAACTGATGATGTTATTTCTTGGACTAGGCTATGTTTTTATAGACTAGTTACAAGTGTGACAAATTGTGGTTGTGAAGTGAAAATGAATAAAGAGTGATTTGAATAAAAACTGAGAGGAGTATAATATGGGTACTTGGAAGAAATAACTAGTCAGGCCTTCTCAGTCTCTTTTAGTCAAGCTAGTATATTAATCAAGAAAAAACATATTACAAAAACCACAAATACTAAGAGGCGTTAATTCTAGTAATCAGCTTTTAGTAATCATAAAATGAGTTCAGAAAAAAGAAATAACAATCAATTAAATTAAGGATTGTAATTACAAACAGCTTAATATTTATGATGTATTCTAGTCTGAAAAAACAAGTTGATTCTCTGAAAATTAAATGGAGGGAAGATACTTTTGAGGAGGAACAGAAAAACTCAACAATTTCCTTTCCACCAACATCATCAGGAAATATCGTCATCAAAAAATTCCCAAGCAAAATCTGAAGAAGCTGTTCCTGGAGATTCTGACTAGTTATTCTGACTCAAGTATTGCCACAGGCGTCAAAATAATTACAGCCTTTGTCACAACAAACAGAACAGCTCATCAGCGCTGTCCTGTTTTATTAAAGATGTTCAAGTAGGTAGTGAATGCAACCTTGATTAGCACTTGCATGATAGCTGGCTTGGATTGTTTCACACTGCACTTCAAGAACAATCACAAATTCCCAGTCCGGCTGGCGGTAGGGAAAGCATCAAATGGACAGCCAGATACATACATTGGTCACCTACAGCACTAAGCTCAATCCACGCAGCAAAAGTAGTTTTGGGGTGAGTGACCGGGAAATTGGAAGTGAGTCAGGGAACTGACTACCAATCCTGAATGGCCGTTTAAAAAACTGTTCCCCTGACCATGGCCGTATTGCTATCTTTCACAACAAGGACTAATGGTTCCTAACATGTTTTTTTTTTTTTTTTTTTTTGTTTCTTCTGGTTGATTATGGCAGTTTAAAAACCTGCCGTTGTGCTCTTTGGTTGCCGATCTAAAGCGATCTCATCAAAATATGGATAATTTTTGTGATTTTAGTTTACTGTGAGTAGTACTGTTTCTAGCTTGTCATTGACTTACAAAATCTGAAGGAGTCTTGTTGACACATAGGGGTTTCTGTGAGTGCTTGACAATGTAACTACACATAAGCCCCATGCACCACGCCCTACCAAGGTTAGATGGATTGAAATTCCTATGACTTCACGGAGAAATGAAAAAAAAGAATAAACTTTTTCCAAGTGTTGTGACTAGATTGCACCAGGTTTATGTCAGCAAGTCACCAGAGAAAGGGGATAGATTTTGGGGTATCAGCGCAAATACTTGCCTGCTTGAGATTTCAGTAAGAAGAAACCCGTTCTTGAACACTCTCCATTTCAAGCCCTCTCTTTTATTTACGGATTGCCTAGTGCTACCCAAATTTACCGTCCAACATGAGTCCTAGAGATGAAGAACATAGATTAGCATTCAAAAAAATACATCAGTCTATCCGAGAAGACAACTTGTGGTTGGCAGCATGGTGGATGTCAAAATGTGTGAAAAAAGAATACCAACTCACCCGGGAACAGCTTGAGCTTCTAGAACTTGAACAGAAGTATCATAATGACAACGCTATAGATTCAGTGCTTGCACTAGAGAGACTTGCTGTGAGGAATGCTCAAGTCGATTTCAATGAATGGCTGAAGAAAGGCACCCCGTTCCAAACCGTTGTCAACGCTAGCTTGGAGAAAAATCACAACGGAACCAAGGCAAAGCGGCTGCAAGCGGCAATCAAGACTTATTCTTGTGCAGCTGGCTGCATTGGAGCAATTGTCTTGATTGGCCCAATCAAGCAAGCCAAAGTGAAGGTCAACGGCATAGGGCTGGAGGTCATTGAAGTGGAGGCTATGGGTGCGGCACCGTTGGTTGAAGATTCTGACTTGTGAGCATGCTTTTAATCTGTAATGTATAATGTAACAGATTATTGACCGATTGTTGATGAGAAAATATTTAATTCACATGTTTTGAAACCTTAGCATAAATTGTGCCGATGAAGATTGGGTCATCATAAGAAGAGAAGAAGCTCAGCAGGGGAATTTTGTTGGAATGCAGTGGTTGGTTCCAATGCCTTGATTCTGAAGAAAACATACCAGAGTTTCTCAAACACGGCGTTGAACACTTCATTGGACTCCATGGCTCTGCTTGTAACCTCTTTCTCAAAACTGCCCTTATTCTTTTCCATGATCCTTTAGTTGCAATAGCTTGACACATCATGTTTCTGCCGTGTACTCTTGCCTCAAGTCTGAGACCGTGAAACATTGAGAACCACAAGAAGAAATTAAGCTTATTTATGAGTCACATACCTATGTATACTGATTCCACTTACTGTAAGCTTTTTCATTGTGCTAAAGTTATGGGTATGGAATGTACAGTGCTGGTTAAGCCAATGGATCCCAAAGCCGAGTGGCCGGCAATGTTTCCCCTCATTCCCCCAACCAGCCACCACCATTTCAAGAAAAAAAATTGATTCTCCCATTGCATTGGCCAGTTCCAATCCTGGTCTCCCCTCCTCTAAACAGTATTCTGATCCATCCCTTACTGGTCAACAGCCTCCATCCGGGGCAATGCACATGGTAACTTGAAGGATAACCATGATTTGGCTCTTGTAACACCAACATAACATGTAGTTTAGCATGCTTGAATGGATAGATCAATAGATTTATAAAGCTTGACAGACTCGCTTGTAATGACTGTCATTGCAACCAAAGCAATGGTGTTGACAAGATAACCATGACGCGGCAAATAAAGAGAGAAATGACTGTCATTGCAACCAAAGCAATGGTGTTGACAAGATAACCATGACGCGGCAAATAAAGAGAGAACAACGCCAAACGTGGTGCACCAAGATGGCAACTGGTAGTGGTTGCCAATGCTGGGAGCGTCCTTGCCGTGGCTGGAATTGGTCACGGCTCCATGTATTCAACAAAAAGATTTAAAAAAAAAGATGCTTTGATTTATTGCCAATATTCTTTGTATGGTAAGCAATCAATTTCCAATGGCCAAGCCAAAAAAATCAAAACAAAAAAGAGTGAATCAATAAAAGTTAAACAAAAAATGTAAATAAAAAAATGCAAAGAAAAAAAAAAAGCAAAGCAAAAAAAAAACAAAATGCAAAACCCGTCATCAAGCCATGTACTTGCAATCGATAAATACATGTGTAGTGAGGATTTCCGTGATTTGATTTAATTATAAAAAGTAGGTTTTTTCTTAAAATGGGGGTAAACATCGAAGAGCTTTTTCCCTTTGATTAATCAGCAATTGTTGATGGTGTTGGTTATAGTTGCGGTCTTTAGGAACTTTGAAGGTTTGAATTGTGGGAGATGCTCTGGGGTGATAAGTGAGCTCCACCAATTTTGTACAATCATCTACAGACCAAACTTCCATCTCTTTGGGGGACAAGTCTATTTCATATGCCATAGATGTTGAGATGTGTTCAACAGAAACTTCAGTGACTAGGATGCTTCTCACAAGCTGCACTCCAAGTCGGCCTGTTGATCCCGAGATTGACCAGCACATTCCAGCTTTGAGTTCTGGACTCAAAGCTGTGATTGGCCCTCTTCCATGGATGACTCTTGGTGCCCCGGTCACGAAACTGACAATCATTGCGTTCCATCCTTCAATTTTGACCTGGTAGGTTGTTGATGTGAGGTGCGGTATCACTCTTGCTCCAGCGCTGTACAAAGCAAAGTCCCTCTTTCCCGTTTGGTCACATGAATATTGGTAAAGCGCATCCTTTATTACAGCTTGAGAAACTTGAGGGAAGGTTTCTGATTTTCAGATGTTAGATGCTGGTAGAAAATATGTGGAAAGGTAAAAAAACCAAGCTCACCGCTATTGATGTGGTTACTTTCTTGTGGGCTGGTCTCTTTGAATTTTGTTATTTTATGAGATATTGAATTGATGTTTTCAACTAGAAAGTTGAGACTGGACTCGAGCCGTTGTATGTGTGAAGTTACCTCTTCGATTGTTTTGATGGTTGGCTGTGAGATAGCTGGGATCCGGATGAAAGTGGCCTCATTGATAATTTCGTTTTTTTCCGGTATAGAGGAGCTGACGGTTGAATCAAGACACTTCCTAGAGCTAGGGTGGAGATCGGCCAGTCTTGAATAGAGGACTCCAATCCTCTGAACTAACAAACTTGTAGATTTTCCAGTAAATGTGGATGTCTGGCTTGATGTGAGGCTTGGGGTAGTGGGAGAGTTGCTTGGCTCATGGAATAAGTCTGTTTGGGGATGCGTGAAGAACATCAAATCAGGTGAATCAGATCCATACATGAGACATTTGATTATTTATTCAACGTCTTACTTTTTGAAAGGTAGCAAAAAAAGGTAACCATTCCAATTAGGCAAAAAATTTGTTTCCACATCTGAATGTCAAAAAGCAGTGACAAGGTCAGGTTTAATCGCAGACCCCATCTTTTGCCTAAGCTTCTGTCAAGGGCCTTGGCTGGCATGGTGTGTTGTGACTTGAAGTTCTTGATTTCCGCAAGAACTGAATATAATAGTAAGGAATAATTGTGAAGCATTAGGTTGAGTTTGCGTGTAGACAAGTCCCTTCAAATTGAGTACCACATTGTTTGCGGAGGCAGCTTATGAATAGAGCAGGGTTCAAAATGTTCTATTGCCGCGGAAAGCTCTGTGCGCGGATCCCGGTGCTCAACCGGTCCCACGGAAAGTGGTTCTCACACACTTACCCGTTCCAGCGCTCTGTAAAACCAACCAATGCCCTATCTGACCCAAACATCTTGCCTCCTGGTCAAGGAATAACCAAGGTAGGTACAATACTTACCAAACCTCCACACAAAGGTCAGATATCATGTTACTTACTTGCTCCTTTTGGCAGCCTAGTAACTAGACTCACCGCAAAATGTTGCTGCTGGAAAGTCTTTCCAGGATAAAATTCAAGATTTTCATACTTGGATGCGCATATCTGTCTTCCAGCAAGAGATTGTTGCAGGCAATTCACTTCATGGAAGACCAGTTCTCAAAGATACCAATCTTGCATCAGGCTATCTGCACCCTTACTGAACAACACATTCTTCAGTTTTTCTATCTTCAACCCTTAGATAACTTTTGTGACGGTATGACTAAATTAGTGCAGGTCCTAGGCTGTGGGATTGTAACTTTAGCATCAAGTTATTGGATTATACGGTTCTGTTTTAGACATCATATTCAAATGAAAAAAGAGTTTCTTGACTTCTACTACACTGCACGTGAAGTGCCAAGGCGTCCCTAAAGGAGTGAGTTGATCCTCTGCTTACTTTGTTTGATCAATTTGCTAATAGCAATGATAAAAGAAATGAACCACAAGCTAATCATCTCTCTTCCAACAACTATTGTTTTACCTCCGAGATCCAAGCCGAGCTTGCCGCCCTCCTAATCAACAACCTCTGGTCAATGGAGTCTTGAATCACTTGCTCTCCTTGAATCTCTGTGTATCAAATCTCTTACTGTATCCTTTCTCATCTTGGAAACTACCCAATATTTTCCGTTCCCTCTAAACTGAGTTTCCCTTTTAAATATCTCATTCCTTGCCCACAGCCTGTTGTCTGCATGCTCACCCGCCTATGCTGCATTTCCACTTCTTGTTGTTGTCATGAATGCATACCCTGTCATAATGAAAGTCTAAAAATATCCGCTCATACCCCAACACCAAGTGAGTTGCTCAGATCAGCGGCATAATCTACTGTTCAAGACACCGAGCCAAATAAGCCAGGGGACCAGCATAAATACTGAGCATGTTAGCTCTTCTTGCGGTTGAGTCATGGAATAAGGATCACAATGGGATGAAAATAACTAGGGGGATAAAGATGAAAATCCTGCTACATAGTTCATTTTGTGCACGAACACCAATCATTTCAAACCAATAGTTAATGCATGTGCAGATTTCAAGCTCAACCACGGACTTCCAGCGGGAATTGAGGGTGCAGGTTGGTTTGAAATCAAGAGAATTGGAGTGGAAACGGTCCTTGATCTGTTAGTTCCTGGCAGGTATGATGGATAAATATGTAGATAGGGACAAGCCAAGACATCAGGCCAAGAATCACATGGCCTGATTTCATAACAGAAACCATGAGACATCGTAAGTATGCATGACTGAGGCCTTGAAACAGAAGGACAAATCTCACCTGATGTCCTCCAGTTGAAAAAATGTACTGGTGGTTCAGCAATGTTCACATCTTGGCTACCTTGCTCCTTGACATGATCTTCCACATTGCAATGTTTCAGAGACTTTGAGGGTTGAGTGGAGCTTGTCACAGACCGGCTTCTGGACAACTTTGGAAATTGGCGGGAAGAACGGCAAACAGGTGGTGTTTTCGAGGGGCTAAGTGTTACTTTACCGCGTGGTGTGTTCCTAGGTGGATCTCTGCTGGAAGATGGTGTGAGGGGTAAAGTTGGCTGGAATTTGAAATGTCTTAAGTATTCATCTATCAACAAGAGTACATAGTTAGCATGTTGCCGTTTAACACAAAAATATGAAAGAACTCAGGAACACACCAACCTTTTAGATTGTAAGCTGGACAATGTGGTTTGCAATCTGGATGCAAAACACTGTTACTAGTGTGTTTCCAGATGGCGCAAATGTTCAAGCCGAGGCATTGGTTGCAGGGTTGAGCTTGTTAGAACTCAAAATGGTCTGACTCTGGTCAAGACCCGCGAAGTGAGGTGAGCTCACACTGTGTCCGGTTCCGGTCTCCAATCGGTGAAGAAAAGAGAAAGGAGCCGGCACGGGTTGAACAAACTAAATACAAGAGCTGCGGACTACAAGTGCTGCGGATTACAATGATGCGGCTGACATATGGTTGTGTGCTTAGATTACACATGTGTAAAAGACCCGTTACTGACCTATCTCAACACCCCCTCCCACGTGTGTAAGATTGACGCGTGGTTTGAGGTTGATCCTAGGTCGCGCTTCTTCAAGTTTGTTGGGGCCGAGTCGCTTTGTGAAGATGTCGGCTAGTTGGTTGACAGTTGCTGTCCATTTAATCTTGATGTTATAGTGTCTTACAAAGTCATTTATAAAGTAGAATGCCCGCGTCAAGTATTGTGTCTTCTTCTTTGACGCGTTGTCTCCTGATATTAAGATTGCCGCTTCGTTGTTGCAATAGATTTCAATTGTTTTGTCATGTCTAAGTCAATCAGCAGGTTGTTGATTTGCGCTAAAACTTGGGCGCCTTCGGATAAAGCAATATACTCGGCAGCACATGTTGATAGTGCTACCACGGACTGTTGTTTAGCCGCCCACGATATTGAATTTCCATTGTGTTTGATGATGTGGCCTGAAGTAGAGCGCTCGTGTTCTCCTTCCCAGTTAGAGTCGCTCCAGAGTTCTAGTTTGCCGCCATCATGTCCAAACTTCAATGTAAGGTCTGCTGTTCTTTTCAAATATCCTATGAGAATGTCTAGTGCGTCCCAATGTTTTTGCGACGGCGCGTTGCTGTATCTTGCTGAGCGGTTAACCGAGTAAGTCAGGTCTGGTCGAGTTCCTCCAGCCAAGTACATGAGTGATCCAAGCACTGATTTAAACCTATATCTATAGCTTTGCCTTTGTTCACCTCGAGCGCCTCTTCAGGCAGTGTGCTCCTTCTGGGGTAGCACGGCCAACAGTACTCTCTCACTAATTGATTAACAAGTAGATGTTGGCCAAGTTCCAAGCAACCCTGTTGAGTTTTCTTGATGTTGATGCCCACCAACCTTTCCACGGCGTCGCTCCATTTGATGTCCAATTCTCTGCCGATTGCCTCCCGCAAGGAATTGAGCATTGATGGAGAGGAAGCCATTACAAAACCATTGTCAACATGTAACCAGATCACAATGAAGCCATGTTGGTTTTGGCAGAAATACAATGACAGCTCAAGTTCACTAGCTACATACCCTAGATGTTCCATTTTTCCTTTGAAGTACTTCCACCAACACCTTGCCGCCTGCCTTGTTCCGTACATGGCTTTCTTCAGTTTCATTACTTTTCCGATCCAGTCTGGTCTGATCTCTGTTGGCAGTTGGATGTATACTTCTTCCTCAATGGGGCTGTAAAGATAAGCTGAACTTACGTCAAACGTTGCCATTGAGTAAGACTTCTCTTGGGCTATTGAGAGTAACAATCTGAGAGTGTTGAGTGACGCGGTCGGCGTGTAAACCTTGTTGCAGTCAGCTCCCATGGTTTGGCTAAATCCCTTGGCTACATACCTGGCTCGGTGTTTTAAGATCAATCTGTCTGGGTTGTGTTTGATGGCAAAAACCCATAACGCTCCCAATACCTTGATACTGGAGTGTGGTCTGATTGCCTCCCATACAGATAGTTTCTCAAATTGATCAATCTTGTACGTTGCCGCATTTCTCCATTGGTCTGACTCTTCACTCTTCAATGCGGCGCAAATGTTCTTGGGTAAGCCATGAGTATCAGCAGTCGGGAGAGATTCAATTGCTTTTTGTTCTTCCTCTGCAATCTTCTCCGTTGGCTCTTCTCCTAAAATCAGCTTCACTTTATTTAGGAGAAAGTTGATGTTGCCTTTTTTCACCTTCTTTTCAACCTTGAGTTTCTGGAAATCTGGAAAGATTGCTGAAGTCGAGTGTATCATACGTTGTTCAATAGTTGACCAGAACCACCATCCTGCACCTGCTTTGGGGTATCCAACCTTGTAGCATTCTTGTCCTCGTTTGTTCAGTTTTCCTCTTTGCTGTTCTTTAGGAATGTGCACAATCGCTTTTGCACCGAATGGGTATAACAAGGTTGGCAAGGGGGCAGTTTTGTACAGTTCCTCGAGTGGCGTAGAGTTCTCATCACGACTGTTGGGTATGCGATTGTAGAGGTATGCTGCTGTAGTGTAAGCGTAGCTCCAGAATGCTTTTGGAAGCCAACTGTCATGTAACATGGTCCGTGCCATGTCACCTAACGTCCCGTTGACTCGCTTGGCCTCTCCGTTCTGGTCTGGGTGATACGGAGAAACTTGCGCAAGTGTAGTACGTAGTTCAGCAACCTGGGTGCGAAAAGCGTTAACGTACTCAGCAGCGTTGTCACATCTCAAGTAGGTGGGTGATTTTCCGCAAGCCGTCTTCAGATGTTTCATCCAAAGGATTAACTTCTTAGGTACATCTTTCCTGGTCGGTGCTACAGCACAGAAGGTGTAAGTTGGAGCATGATCGCGAAGCGTCACAACGTAATGCCCACTGTTGATATCGGCATTGAACAGTCCAATGACATCTGAGACAAACGTGTCGAGGGGTTTTTCATGTGGTAGCTGAGATTCTACACCGTTTGATCGAAGTTGAGTTGATTTTGACTTTGCACATTGCTCGCAGACAAATGGGGTATGTCGGGTTTTCTGATCGGGGAAATGCATCTTCAGGAATTTCTTCCCAACCTCATCTGATACGTGGCCTAGTCTCACATGCCATAAGTAGGAGTCAAACGACAGGGATTGTGTAATTTTGTTCATTGCATAATCATGGATGGGAGTAGTTAAGATAGTCCAACAGTAATTATTGAAAACAAGGGGAAATTGTATTCTGGCGGGGTTAACTAGGGATGCCGACGTGCCTTCATGCTTGAATTTCCAACCTTTTACCACTAATCAACCGGTTGATAGAATGGACCCTTTTACTCCTTCGCAATAATAGATGTCATCAATCTCAATTATCCCTGTCGGTGTCGGAATCCTCAACCTGCTGATGAAGTTCAGTGGAACAACACAGTCAGATACTGCCAGTGATATTGAACGCTGAGTGGTGAGTTTGGAGGTGATAGTGAAGAAAGGTGACGGGCCACTCACATTGGTGGTGGCTCCTGAGTCTACAAGTACAACACCTTTGTGCACGTTAGGGATATCGGTCTTTCTGAGTTTCCCAACCGTTTGATCTGTTAGTGCTTGAGGTCTCTTTGGTGGCACATATCATGATCCTTTGTCGGTGTGGTTTGACGGAGGTTCCTTGATGCGACCAAGGCAGACATCCTCCCAGTAACTATCACAGTCAGAGTACCAGTGTCCATCTTCACGACAGTAGAGGCACGCGTACCCGTACCTTTCACATAGTGACTTGGTTTGATCCTTTCCCTTATAGAACATCGCCTTCTTGAGTGAAAACTTCTTTGAAGGTTCTTGTTGAGCTCGAGCTTGAGGGGGTACATATGAATTATTGGATTTGTAGGCAGCAATCTGTCCCACATTCATGTCTAGGTCAGTGTTAATTGTCCCAGGTGATAGACTCGAGTTGCAGGACGTTTTGCTGAGTGCTGACTGAATGATAGTTGTCACATGGCTGAATGAAGGCGGTGTGTTCATGCTGTCAAGAGGTTGGCTGATCAAATATTCAAAGTTTTTCTTATCAACACCTATAGGGGAAAGGGCCACAGCTTGAAGGAAACGTCCCCAAAACTCGTCGAGTGTTTGATCCGCTCGATTGAGATCGGCTTTAAGGGTACACCAGCTAGCTAGCCAAGATTCACTTGCTGGTTGTCTCTTGTTTGCCATTCGGAGGAGTTTTTAGATCACCATGAGTTTGTGGCGTCTACCCAAACGCTTGCACTTCTCGTGTAGCAAAATGAACAGTTCTCTGGGTTTGTCGGTGGGACCAGATTCTACTATGTTCAGTAGTGCTGGGTCAAGGGAGTTTTGTATGAGACTTGCAACCGCTCTGAGCTTGGTTCGGTTGAGTTTATTGAAGTTATCAAGATCCTTGACAAAAGAAGTGTCTCGATTGAATGCGTTGATCATTGTCCGGTCTATAGCTTTCTCCCAATTGGGATAGTTAGACCCGTCAAAATCTAGGATTGGTTTTTTAGGGTTCTCGTCATAGAACATCTTGATGGGCGATTTTATGAATTGCTTCATGACGGCGTCAATTTGAGAATGGATGACGTTTGGGTTGTTCGCCGCATGTGCTTGGAGGTTGAATATCTCATTCGTTTGGTTTTGAATCAGATTGTTTTGGTTCCTGATCTGTTCAGCCAATTTTATTTTCATATCTTCCGTCTGGCCCGCTAGGGCTTTCAAGTTGTCCATGTTAAGATTAAATTTGGGATTCTTTCTGATTTGTTCAGGTATGTATCTTTCGAGTGATGACTCGTCTGCTGTTGAGTTTGTCTCAGGTACTGATTTGTAATCGGATTCTGGTAATTCTGTATTTACCGGATCATTCCAATCATTCATTCAGGCCGAATAGGAAGCACAAAACAATGGATGCACAGGCGGTGAGCCAGCTTTTAACCTGTTAGAACTCAAAACGGTCTGACTCTGGTCAAGACCCGCAAAGTGTGATGAGCTCACACTGTGTGCGGTTCTGGTCTCCACTTGGTAAGATAAGATTTCACTAACCTGGTCAAGACCTGCGAAGTGTGGTGAGCTCACACTGTGTCCGGTTCCGGTCTCCAATTGGTGAAGAAAAGAGAACGGAGCTGGCACGGGTTGAACAAACTAAATACAAGAGCTGCGGACTACAAGTGCTGCGGACTACAATGATGCGGCTGACATATTGTTGTGTGCTTAGATTACACACTTGTAACAGACCTGTTACTGACCTATCTCAACAGAGCTGATTGAGAAACCTCACCTTGGCACTCCGGAAGATGGGGACAGCAATAATACATTTGTACAGAGATATCCAACCCAATCCCGCGAATTGGCCTGTTGAGACAATGGGACATTTTGGCTCGGGGGTCCCGACCGGGTAAATGCAAAGCCTATCCAGGTCATGCAGAAAAATTTGACCCTGTTCAACCTAGCCCAATTTTTTGGATTGCTGGGGTGGTGTCAAAGGGCTCTTGTGACAGCCAGTGGGACTTGGCCCGCATCTCTCCACAAGCAGAGGGACTTGGTTAACTTACATGCATTTTGCACGTTCATACATATTTACATATGCATCTGTTTCGTGCTGCTTCAAAATTAGTTCAAACAAGTTGATCTCTGTCTCTCTCCGTCTCAACAAATCAGTCAACCGCTCCATGCGTTTGCACATAATTTGATTAACACTTGGGGCTTAGCAGACAATGCTTACACTAACCTTTTCAGGAAACAATTGATCAGATCAAGAAAGTTATTGATGCACATTTTGGCCAGGTCAATTCTGAATCATCTCATGTAAGTTCTTTGGGTTAATTTATTTGAACAATCTCTTATGACGGTAATTTGAGTGGAAAATCTACCTAGGTAAACACCGGCGCTTTGATTTCCCTGCAAGCTTCATTCTCCAAAGATGAAACTCAGTTTTCATCCACTCATCTAAATGGAAGGGATAGATCTCAATTCAATGACATATTGGGTGTGGTGTTGAAGAAATTTTTCTTATGTCAACAGGGCGCATTATATGATCAAAACTACAAGGCTCATGTGGAAACTTTTCTCAGACGGAAGCTAGAGGAAATCAAGCATCAGTCAATGACCCAAATATCCCAAAGATTCAACCATCAGCTCAGCTCACAGCACAATCTTTCTACAATAGACTACAATTTGATTGTCTCAAAGATTGCCCCTTCAATTAACACTGAGCTTGTCTCTTCTCAGCAGACATTAGAATCTTCACTCAAGAACAAAATTCACTCCAAAATTCACTCCACTACCACTCAGCTAGTTTCAGAAAAATGCTTGCAAATGATAGCCGAGTCAAAAGAAAAAAATGATCTTGAGGTTGTGACCAGACTGGCTGCTTTTGAAAACTCTTTCAGAAATGTTATTTCTTCGGATATCAACAAATTCACCAAAAAAATTGAGGGCCATCTTCAATCTCAACTCAACTCAACAGTCACCAACCAAGAGGTCAAAGGTAGATTTGTTTTGTTGGAAACAAAGCTGAATGAGCTTTTGACTGATAGATGCACCCCTATGGAGGCTTTTGAATCTTTTGACAAGCTACTAACCCTGAAGGCAAGTAAAACTTTCACCTTGCTACACCACGTGGGCTGACATCATCATCAATGCCAAACAGGAAAAACTCAGAATGTTCGAGGTCTCTCTGAAACAACTTAATTTTAACGTAGAAACAGTGGACCAAGTACTTAAAAAAACCCAGGTGATTTCATACGTCCGCTTTGTAAATTGAGCCACCTTTCTAATCAATCTGCTTGTTCACATTGTCAGGAAAAACAATTTTCTTTTTCACAGCTTCAAGAGAATTTGCAAATGGTTCCTGACGATTTGGTCCATGTCCAGGTCTGTAGTCTTTGTTTCCACTACACAACGGAGAGCTGACTCTGCTAAACTCAAAATGAATTTTTCAACAGGCCCAAATTCAGGATATGAGATCTAATTGGAAAAATGATGAAATTTTCGCAAATGAAGATAATAGAAATAAAAGAAGCCCAAAATGTTTTGAAGAAACCTGTTAATGCATTACGGTCTAGGGGTTGTTTAGCTGGTAAAAACGGGTTATTGGATCTTTTTGGTTTGATTGGAGCTGGGGACATTTTGGGTTGTTGTCTAATGTGGAGAGGAATGGTGGAGGAGAAGAAATTTCAGGCAGAAGGAATAAAAGTTTCCAAATGAGGAGAAAAAGAAGATGGCTGGTGCATCTTGAATCCAGGAAGTTCTAAAATTTACATACACACATGCATGCTTGTGGGTGCAAAAGTAGTCTTCGATTTTTGTTAAGTTCCAAAATTTACAAACTTACTCAAGATAGATCAGGAGGTGACCAGTCACACTTTGTAAGAATGTCCAGATGGTGGAGATGACTACCCGCAGGAGGGCAGAAACCGGAAGAAAAGTGGGGGGGTATTCTATGTGAACAGCACGTGTGCATTGGATGGATAGATTATTCAAACAGTAAGCACCATCTCCCCCCCACCTCATCATGAATAATGACGTTCTTGATGAGGCGTGGTTTTTAGCCGCCAGGAGCGGATTCAAGCTCATCAGCAGCAAGAAACTGTTGCTGATGAAGCCCACCAACAAGGCCATTGAGCCGGCCGTAGCCCTTTTACTGTCTTTCCACTCATTACCGTAGTCCTCCCATTATCTTATTTCGAGAACTAGAAAGACACAAAAAACCCTCTCTGTTAATTCCCTTTTTTCATTTGAACACCCCCTCCTGTTCATTAGAAAAAAAAAATACACAGATAAATTAATAATAAATAGATCATGTACAGCCAAAATGATGAAGAAGGATGTTTTGTTAATTGGGATGGATAGGCCGCGCATCAAGGCCATGAGCGGCAACTGATGGTGTAAGATAACCCAGAACCAAATTATAAGAGGCCGAGAGCGGACGTAAGAGAGAAGGATGAGGGGTCCGGGAAATGCAGAAAAGCTGAGTCATTTATCCTCAATGAGGAGTGGTTTGTATATACACTGTATCATCTCCAGTGTAAGAAATTCATCTTTCATTTCAAGCACCTTCCGTTGGGTTTCAGTCAGAGAAGACAGATATGAATCATCATACATATCTTGTGGAAAGCCCACTGGAGCTTGTGTGTTTGTGGCATTTCTGGCTACCCTTGGTGGTTTCCGCTTTGCTGGAGGTGGCCCAGGTCTTCTTGTTTCTTGCTTTTTGGCAAGCTCATCAGAAATTTGATCTATCTGCTCAACCAGCCTGGTTGCACTCTTGCTTCAAAATGTTAGAGCAATCCGAGTTCTAGACATTCTATCTTCATTGTCGAACTCATAATTGGAGCAGAAGTAATCTTTCTCAAACAGGAATTCAACTGGATTGAGTTGCTTGATTAGGTGACAAGTATATTTTTGTCTATCTTGGAGCTTTAATAAGAAACAAATGATATCAATTGTGAGTGATTTATTGTGGAAACTATAATATTTGAACTATGCTTACTGCTTGACGCCGGTGATACCAACGGTCAAATTGTTGGTTCTTCATGATGGACCCTGGAGTTGTTTCTTCCCGATTTCTTGACTTGATGTGATGCTTCAATTTGACTAAAAGTATCTTGAGTGTAGCTGAAGGAGTGGGTTTTTTTAATTGATTAGCATGAGCAAGTGTGAAACATTGTTTTTCACATGCAGTAACAAATGTATCAACGCAAAAAGCTGCCATACAAAGATTCCACAACTTAGACTTCTCATCAGATTCATCAGCCCAGGAAAATTCTTGACACCGTACTGCCTTGCTCATTTTTGACAATGGGCATGCAAGTCAAAAGGTTGTGGAAGATTTTTGGACACAATTTCAATGTAGGGTAGGTTTTTTTCATTATCCTTCACAAAACCAATTTGCTGCACCTCCTCTATCTGAAGAATGTTTGGGGAATTTACAGGAAGACTACTATATTCATCAAGAGTGTAACCATTCTCTTGTAGAAGACCGTTGATTGGTCTGAGTGGTTTCAAAGATGTTAATTCTTCAGGCGTTGGTCGGGGAAGACTGGGTGATTTCTTTTGATCCTGTCAAGCAAGGATGTAAATGAAAGACTGCATGGCTTGACCCTTTTCCAACCAAAAAAAAATGATTAATCTTTTAATGCATGTGCAAACATATTTTTAAGAAGTATGAAAAGGTATTCACTAATATTTCTTGTTGCTATTTTTCCAACTCTGTCTGTGGTTTGGTGGGACTGCTATTTTCTTTGTTGTGAAATCTGACGCGCCCATAACGGGGGGTTGATATGTTTGTTTGTTCCGCTGATGTGAGTACATTGGATTGAGGCGTGCGACAATTATCAGAAGGGTGATTGCTTGCTGGCTCAGCTAGGTCAAGTTGCATTGGTGTAGTGGAGATTTGAGACTGCATTCCAAGAGCCGGATCTGAAGTTCTAGTGACCTGATGAGTACTGTCTTTGGAGTCCAACATAATATTTGTGTTCAGAATTGTAATAGCAGGAGTTATTGATTTTTCAACAGATGAGTCTCTTGAACATTGCTTGCTGAGATCTACAAGCATTCTGTTAGGAAGAGGAGGTACATTTTGGAAAACACCTCAGGAACATTCAGGGGAGGTGCAGGTGGTCGGTGGTCGAGCTGAATTGAGAAGGGACTTGGTGAGTGCCAACAGCTTTTTAATACTAGCTGAAAGGTTGTTCATTCTGTCTGTGTCAATACCAAAGCCAGATACTGCCTCTGACAGCATTGCCGTAATTGGCGCCTCTTCAAGTCAATTATCACCATCCTTGTGCTTTGGGTATTCGCACTCTTTCTATGATAACGTAAGAAAAACATGAATCACCTCGGTCCACCAATTTGAATGATAAGGATTGATGAAAGCGTACTTTCAGCTGGGCCACTAGCTGCTGTACCAAGACCAGTTGGGATTTGAGGTTTCCCCTTATTTCCAACTTCACATCATCAATTGTGCTTATGTAGTTCCCCGTGTTGCTGGTGTAACAGTTGCTCTGTCTCTGGTTCTTGCAATGAGCTATTGGGTCTTCACACTTGTTCCAGGAAAAGTTTGGACAGCATTCCCAAGTCTCCCAATATCCATTTCTTTGGCTGTTCTTTCACCTCTAGTTTCTGTTTACTGTACCCTTCTACCCGGGCCCTTTTGCAAACTCCAAAACTCTCAAATCTTAGCATTGGAAGAAGAATTGGCCAGGATTGCACAAACCCTGTCTGCAACAACTACAAAGGCATCAACAGTATTCAAATCTGTCACGCATCTGAGCAACCCAAGAAATTTGGGAATCTACCAGTCGGAAATTTGGGAACTCACCTACGCAACACTATACTCTAGCCAATTCAAAAGCAAAGAGACAATGGCAGCTGAGCTCTGGGAACTTGGTGAGGTTACCGGCCAACTGAAGGATCATGTGATTGATCTGAACGGCCAAGAAATCAAGGCATTTTCCTCAATTGTGCATGAGGTAAGTCCGTTTCTTGATTCTGCAAGGTTTTGAGAAAAATGATTAACACTTCATAATTATATTCCTTTCTGCAAGTTTGGTCAAGTTGGGCAGGTAATTGACTGGGTCTACTCAGGAAAAAAGATCTACTCCATGGAATCAATCAAAAAGAATCTTGAGATAGCTTTTACAAGCTTTGATTGGGAGCTCAGAAGGCTTATCACCACAATCAAGTCTTCCATCCCCATTGCATCACAAGCCACAAAACTCGGTTTCAAAGTTTCCCAACGACTGTACAAGGAACACTTCCAACTCAAAATTGTTAAGGAACGTCAGTCCTTCTGGCATAGAGTGATGGATGAGACTACGCACACTGGTCAACAATGGCGCAGGGACCTTTGGCTGACTTCTAAAAGTATTTATACGGCCAAGGTACTTCAAATGGGGCTAGAGGAGGTTTGAAGCAATCTGGTATCATATTGAAACAATGTTTCAAATTTCAAGGTACGTACTTCAGCAATGCTAACTTCCATACTTTTGTCTGATCTACATAGTATGAATAAAATGATCAAGGAGGTTTACTTGGTTCATTCTCATTGTGACCCATCTAGGCGACTATTATGGGATGGAATATGGCCGATCATGGCCTTACTGCTGAGGACAAGTTAATAACAATGAAAGACCCCCTTGAGCGACTTCAAGAAACTATCCTTTCCGTCAAGTTAAACCTCAAAGAACCCCTCCCAGAGCATGAGCCACTTGGTTTAAGTGATTTCCCCTGAGTTGTTCAAAGACCTCTATCTGTCCGACTAGAGATCATCATTGCACTAATGGCCGGCTACTTTTACATTGTATGTAACCAAAGGAGATGGTGGGAAATTTACAGTCTTTTAAAGATGAACTGGCGGGCTGAGCGGGTTGCTAGAAAACCACAAATTAACCTCCTTCATTTGAAATACATTCAAGTAATCTGTTGTAACTTTGGACAATCCACATCCATGTAACAAGCTGGCCATGAGTCAACAGAATTACAATCAACTATATCAGATTAATTCACACGGTCATGAGAGCAATCTTAGGATGCATCAAATATGACAAACCAAAAAATGATACAGGTTGAGGGAGTTGAGGATGCAAGACTCCATAAGTTTTGGTCACCAAGCCTGGGCCCCCAAAGATTTCTTATAAATCATAATTCACACCGGCTTAGGAGGAACAGTCTATGGGTCCCCCCAGCTCAACATCAGTTCCATGTCTATGTACATCTGATGAATCTACCTAGGACTAGAATGAGAAAATTGTGGCTCAAGAAGATCATAAAATGGGAAGGAAAGAACCATTAAAAGCTCCTAAGTAGGAGTCAGACACAAATCATTTGCTTGAAATGATACTGATTTCTATACTCAGTTTATATATTACAAGTTTGACAGTAATTGATTGCCCAAGACTCAGGGACATGATGACCCTAGACTGGTTGTGTTTAGCCTACCTTACCAGAGTTTTGTGAGTAGATTACATGGTGTTATTTATTTATTTATCTTACCAGTATCTGAATGTTCTTGGTTCTTACCTGGCATAAAATGAAGCCTTGATGGAACAATTGTTAATCTCTCAACCATTTTTTGAAAAAGAGGCTGACAAGCAGAAAGATTGAAGAACCACAAAACATGTAGCTGTATGTTAGTTCTTTTACATTTCTAGTGGCACTAGTAAAAAATCCAGTCATCCAGTTGGCCTGAAGGTTCTAGGATAAAATCCAGTCAATTACTGGCCTGAAAGCACCTATTTAGCCAGGAATTCACCTGCTTGGTAGAGTAAGCACCACACCAAAATGTGATTAGAAGTTGACTGTATGGCTGAACAGCTGAAACATGGGAATCCCAGATAACCGGTCAAAGCACACGGGCTTGAGTGCTGGTAGTTATATAAACTGCTCTCTAGGATGGAAGTTCTGGGAACTCCTCTCTTGAAGGGAATTTCTTTGTACTTCTGTCTGGGAGCACAATTTTCATGAAATTCAGAAGTCATAATGATCCACCCCCAACCATAATTGTTATCCACTTGTGCAAACACAAGACAAAGCAATTGATCTTGGAGAACATTCACCAACACTACCAAAATTGATTACCAACAGTGGTAGAAGGCAATGCAGAGTGATGAGCTTTTCCTTCTCCTCTGAATTTCATACCACCAGTATCATTGCTGTTCTCTTGAACAAGTCACCCAATGCTTGCTTTGAATTTGGTTAGGATTATCTTTATTATTCTACAGAGGTAATCTGATTGATTGTCATTTCATGCTGTGATTGATTCTCATTTCTTGCTGACTGAGAGAATTTTCTTGCACTCAAGCAGACCTGCAAAAATTATGCAGTTTCAATATAGCCCCCTCTGCTAGCAGGGACCTAGGTTTAAGTGGCTTAAATCACTTAAACCTAGGTTTGAGTGGCTTAAATCCAGGTTTAAATGACTTAAACCTAGGGTTGAGTGGCTTAAATCCAGGTTTAAATGACTTAAACCTAGGTTTGAGTGGCTTAAATCCAGGGTTGCATCACTTAAACCTAGGGTTAAGGGGCTTGAATTAAAATGATTTAAACCTTGCTTTCACGCACTTGAACCAAGTTTTAAGTGATTTAAAACTTGCTTTAAACCACTGAAACCAATTAAACGTTGTATTCAACCACTTCAACCAAGGTTCAAGTGAGTTAAATATTACCAAGGTTTTTGAAGTGATTTAAACCTGGCTGTCAACCACTTAGGTTTAAGTGATTTAAACCTGGCTTTCAACCACTTAAACCAAGGTTAAAGTGATTCAAACCTTGCAGTGATTTAAAACTTGCTGTAAACCACTTAAACCAAGGTTTAAGTGATATAAACCTTCCTTCAAACCACTTAAACCAAGGTTTAAGTGATATAAACCTTGCTTCAAACCACTTGAACCAAGGTTTAAGTGATATAAACCTTGCTTCAAACCACTTGAACCAAGGTTTAAGTAATTTAAACCTTGATTCCAACCACTTAAACCAAGGTTTAAATGATTCAAACCTTGCTGATTTAACCCTGGATTTACAGCACTTAAACCAAGATTCAAGTTATTTAAACCTGGATTTCAAGCACTTGAACAAAGGTTTAAGTGATTTAAACCTAGATTTACAGCACTTAAACCAAGGTTTAAGTGTTTTAAACCTAGATTTAAAGCACTTAAATCAAGGTTTAAGTGTTTTAAACCTAGATTTAAAGCACTTAAATCAAGGTTTAAGTGTTTTGAACCTAGAGTTAAAGCACTTAAACCAAGGTTTAAGTGTTTTAAACCTAGATTTAAAGCACTTACACCAAGGTTCAAAATAGAGACATAAATGATGTTGATACTAACATATTGCCACCGGGCTTCAATGATACAGACCAATTTGAGCATATTCTAGAGCAGCAAGCTATCAATACTGCATATGATGATGGTGAGTGATCTGATTTTTATGGGAGGAAATTTCAACCACACTGATAATTATTATACCAACAGATGTTGAAATCTGATACCTGTGAACTCATACCAAAACTTCCGTCCCTCAATCACTATTATAACCATTTTTTGTACCATTATTTACCTCACAAACCTAAAGTACTATAAATTTTAGAGTTTTAATTTGAGGGCAGCTACCGTGTAATCACATTTTACAGTTACTTTATATTTACATTTCAGGAGCTCAACCAATTATGAATTTAAGAACTGACTTACCTGTAAAAAATAATAAAAATACTGAAAACAAAACAAAAATACTGTAGTACTGATGTAAAGAATAACATAACCTAAGATATTTTGGTTGATCAATAAACTTATGATTTAAAGGGGTAACTCACTCATACCACCACTAAATTCCTCCTCCTTCTAGTACTTTATCATCTATTACAGGTACTTTATAAGAAGAAGGAATGAAAGTATAAAATATAGATTAAAAAGTATTGTCATAAAAGCTGAGAGACAATAACCTTATTTACATATATATAAGAGTAATAAAATTATGCCAATAAGAAAGAAATTATCTAAGTGCATGTTAATTCCCCAGTATTGTTCTATCAAACTAATTGGCTCATGATTTGATTGGTTATACATACATACAATACATGTCATGAGGTCATGGCGACATCAAAAATACCATTCCCCATTGCATCATATTGCATTTGAATTGTAATACATTAGAGAAGAATGTATAATAACATTCTTGAAACTTCCCCTGAAAGAATATTCACCCAGTACAGAATTATTAATTACTATGAATATTCTCCTCATACTTGTAGAGTAGTGTTATCCTTTATTATCCAACCTAACTTATATACTGGAATGATTATCAAGTTAAATTAGAACATCCCCATGTTAGCCTTTGAAATCTTCTTTATAAAGCATGCTGTGATACTCTAAGTGCTTTTAGTGCTTTCCAGCTTCTTAGTCAATATTTATATTGTTACATATTTCTTAAAAAGACCAAAGATAGTCAAACCTCTAAGGCTAGCTGTTAGTCTTCTCCTGATTGAACAAATTGTCAATCAAATCTGTTAATAATAAGGAGTTTAGGTTATCCTCTTTGCATAGTTTGAATGAACATTTGGAGAATGAAGAATTGCTTCCAATTTTCCAGATACATTCAACTATTATTCAAATATTCACTGATTTTAAGCTGATTGTGATGTTTTTAAGAAGCCTTAAGACAGCTCTGAATTTTGGTAATCTTTGCAGATTTGCAGCTATTCAATATGTTTATTTGAAATCTGGTTATAACCTTTACATATTTACTACCAGTGGTTATAGTCTTTATGCATTTATTACGAGGAGTTTGAATTTTGATCCTCCCTGTGGTCTTCTAACTTGTGGAAAACAAACAGAAATTGAAATAATAACATACCAGAAAAATAATAAGTAATGAACACCTTTCATCCATTGTGACTTGACAAAGGGGAATAGATATGACATGGTAGTCTCAAGCCTTAATCTCATCTTCTGGGCCAAAATCTCATGCAAAAATAGAAAACAAGCAAGATCCAAAAACAAAGGTAAAACAATTGAAAGACAATTCTTGATCCTCCCTGTGGTTTTCTAACTTGTGTAAAACAAAAAAAAAGTGAAATAATGACATACCAAAAAAATGAGAAGGCCTTCATCTCAACTTCTGACCCAACATCTCATGCAAGAATATAAAATGAACCACAAAAGTAAAACAAGTGAAAGACAATTGTTTTTACTTGGTGGAATAATAATAGTAATAGTAATAGGAATATAGTAATAACTATGGATAAGACTTTACATGGAATAGTAATTAATATGGATAAGAATCAAATAAAATAACATGCAGCTGAGACTATGAGTCAAAGATTCTTGTATTGAATCATTACTTAAAATTACTATCATATCTCAATTTCTGACTCTATCTGATCAATATCCAATACATATCTTTAGGAAAAACCTTCAATCAAGGCAAATGGCTCCTGAGTTAGCTCATGAATGGAATTGAAGTTAAATTAACCAGTGATTGAATTGGTTTCTTATTTTGTACCTAAAATTGAATTTGGTCACTTATGTTGTACCTGAACTTGATTCACAATCCACAAGGACAACTGGATGAAATAATTACTTGGATCTGTCTTCAGGCACCTGAAAAAACATGTGATTTTGCAGATCTTTGACCTGTCTTCCAAAATTCTTTATTCCAATGCAAACAACAGAGGTGATTGATACAAGTCATGGAAAATTGCTTGTCCCCGTAAAACTGCACAAGCTGCAAAAATCCATCCACATCACAGCACATATGGGGCTTCAATTGACGCCTCCTGTCACTCGCTGGTAGGGAGTTCACGCCAACAAGCCTGTTGGTTTGGCGTCTAGCTACAACCTTCACAATCATTGTTCTACCGTATGCATGCTGTTCTACTTGTCTCAGAGGCCAGAGTGTGGCATCGCTACCATTCAGGTTAATTAACAGGGCCTATGGCTTATATGAAAAGCCCTCTCTGCCTCTCTGTTTATGACATCGTTGCTTGGGTCAAGGTGATGGATGGAAAAGTCTCCCAATTATCAATACAAGAAACTTGTGAGCAACTGCCTTTTTGCAGGCAACTTCATGCAATACAAAAATATCTTACACAAGTGGCTAACCACTGGATCTAGCACAGGAAGCAGAAGCCATAGGCAGCACGACATCCCCGATATCGCCAACTATGAGCATACCAGGACCTGAGCTGTTTGACTAAAAATTATAGTGGGTGTGAATGTGTGTAATACATTTAAGCAGTTATCATCTGAATATATACAAGGTGAGTAATGGAAGGCACACAGTTAATCAACAGAAATTCCCAAGCTGTTGAAGCCAATGATGGCTATCCAGGTGAGGCTCTCTTTGTTGGGGATACGTTCAAGGGTGTCTACTAGTGTCCTTGCAGCGGTTGCGACCAATCTGGAGGAGATGGAAGCATAGGAGACGTTGATCAAGAAGAAATATTTCGGGGTTTGAGGAGGGAGGGCAAACATGAGAGGCAAGGGAGTGGGTGAGAGATGAGATGATTTGTTTGTTCAGGGACACGGTATTGGACATACCATGTATTCTATGGGAGCAACAAACTCAACAACAAACTCAACGATGCTGTGGTTAAGCTCGGGTTGTTGCCACCAATTGGCAGGCTGATTGGGTAGACAATCTAAATTGAACAGCTGGGGTACTTTCTTGCTGAGGTTGCACATACAACATTGCCATCGGGCCCCACCTTTGATGAATGTTAAAGTTGATCCTAAAGGGGATTCCAACATCAAGGTCTGTAACACAAGACACAAAAAAAGGCAGCGATTAGTTGATTGATGAGTACTGATGAGGCAAACAGAAAGGTATGATCCCCCGCTCATTCAACTTGAATGGTTTGGAGGTTGTCCCATCCTGATTCTTTGATTGGGTGCAACATGCAAACCATTCCAAGTTGGAGATGGAGGATGAATCCCCTGTCTGTTTTGATAGATGAAATTAAAATTATTACTCACAGACAAGTAGCGGTTTCATTGAGTGATTGGTGGTGAGGTTCCGTTGAGGTTCGTTGGACAAGAGTGTGCCTGTGACTGAACAAACAAAGCTCCTTCAAGGTGTCAGCCAGCTCCGCCACTTCAGCGGGCGCCACCAGCGCCAGGTTCCCGGAAGAGATCACCGGCCCAATTCCGCTCAAGATTGCCACCCCCAAATTCTAGGCCACCAACTCCATCATGTCAAATTCGGCCCAGACCGCTCCCCTAAGCAACGCCAAGTTGGGCACCAGGGTACCCCCATCCCTTGACCGCCAAATGAGGTTCTGATTGTATAGCCTCTGCTGCACCCACTCTTGAACGGGTGTGGCAAGCCCCTTGAGGAAGTGTCAGCTTGCTGTACTCTACTCCACTTATTGTGGCGTGTACAGTAAGGACTAAAGAAGTATTTTACACTTTAAAAAGTGTAGATAGACAATTTCCAATAAAAGCAATTACTTAAGTGTTTGTTAAACACTAAGTATAAAAAAAACAGGTTATAACCCTGCTGCCAAAACTTCTATTAAGGGATTTAAATCCTAGAAGGGCTAACCAGATTGATACACGGTTCTTCCAATCCAATTAAAAGTATTAATTGATTGGGGGGGGATTTGGTTGAGGAATTTTAACTATTTAAGATAGTATATAAATAAAGGCCAGTCCTCCTTACTTACAGGAGAAGGTGAGCGCCTTTGTAGCTTATAATAAGTTATCTGGTGTGGGTTAAAATTGATGGGGGGAGGATATCTTCAATTTGGTGAAGGGACCTCCTCCTTAAATAATAAAATATTTGTATTAATTCCTCTGCAATTTAATTGTCAGTGGGGATTGGGGCAATATTGACAGGTGATTCTAATCAGCCTGTTTGTGGTAAGAAGGGAAGCATGGTGTCATTGAAAATGATACCATGTTTATTAATTAACTTAATTTAATGTTTATTTTTCTCAATTAAACTAAGTAATTCTTAATCACATGTACATGTAACTTCCTTTGGGGTTAGAGCTTGGAAAAGCGCTTACTATGGAGAGTTAAACATGTGGGTTTTAATTTATAAATCATTACTGCATAATTAATATACTTTACATAAAGATTTACCCTTATTCATGTGTAATTTTTATACTATAAATTACTATGGGTTAATCTTGGATCTTCCAGGATTTTCAAGAAGAAAACTATGCCAATAAATGGTTCTTTATCCATTTATTGCATGTTTGAAAATTAATTTTCCAAAGATTTTCATAAATTAAATTTTACTTATTTTTAGTAGAAAAATAGATATAATTTAAATAAATGATTTTTATTCAATGTGGTCATGAGTGTGGCTTGAACTCAGGTCCTTGTGTCAATGACAGTCATTACTGAGCCAGTCTCTTACTGTTAGACTATTGTACCATTTGATAAAATGATAAGGTCTAAATTCCGCTTTTGTTCAAACTATAAAAATTAATAAATAAAGAATAATAATAATTATTCAAGCTTGCAGTTTTCAAGTATTACATGTTACATTATTACATGTTACATAATACATGTAATATCTTGGTGGCTGACACTCACCCACACTAAAAAAAGAGAAAAAAGGCTAATGTCTTTTTTCTACTCTATAACTTCTAAGTAGAGAATCATTATTAATATCTTTAGCTTCCAACCATTTATCTTTGTCTGCTAAAGAGTTCTTAAATCTGACAAGGTATTGTTTAATACTCTGATTATTTTTCATAATTCTTCTATCATCAATGATTTTGAGAGGAATTAAATTTTCCTCATCTATGATAGGTGGAATGGGTGTATTTTTCTTAACAGGGACATTGTTATTGTCTTTATCAGAAGTGATATATTTCTTAAGAAGACTAATTGGAAAAGTTGGATGTTTCCTATGGAATGGTTCTGTCAGTATTACTTCCACTGCATTTGGGCCATGGAAAGCTTTTACTACAAAGGGACCAATAAAGGAGTCTCTAAGTTTCTTAGGACCATCCATGTTAGCAAAGTTTACTGTGGATATTAATACTTGATCACCAAGTTTAATGTTAGCTTCTTTATGGGTCTTATCCCATCTTGACTTATTATAGTCAACTGCTTGTTTGATACAATCTTGAGCATGTTTCTCAGCTTTATTCATCATATTCAAAAATGATTCAGATGTTGGATGAATGTGTACTGTTTTACTAAGCACACTGGTTACAGGCATAACAGGAGTCCATCCTCTTTCTAACTCAAAGGGAGTTTTTCCAGTAACTGAGTGTTTACTTGAATTATATGCATATTCAAGGGCTGGTAATAAAGATATCCAATCATGAGTAAAGCCATCTTGGTCTTTATAACTAAGGCCAAAGGCACAATATCTTCTGATCATGTCTTCCAGAGTTTGTATCATTCTTTCAGCTAAACCATCTGTCTGAGGGTGATAAGCTGTAGAAAATGCTAATTTAGTACCCATCAAATTGAACAAATTATCCCAAAATTCAGAAGTGAATTTTGGATCTCTGTCACTGATAATGACTGAAGGACAGCCAACATCAGCAATAATGTGATTCCAAAATAATAGTGCTACATCCATTGCATTATTTTCTTTAAAGCAAGGAATAAATCTTGCTCTCTTAGAGAATCTGTCTACTACAACTAAAACACAGTTGTAATTCTCTTTACCTGCTGGAGGTAATCCAGTTACAAAGTCCATGTTAATGACTTCCCATCTGGGTTTGGTTTCATTTATTTCTTTTAACATACCATGTCTTTTACCAGTAGCTTTATTGGCTTTCTGACACCTGTCACAAGAAGAACAGTATTCTATAACATCTTTTCTCCAATCAAACCACCAAGCTACAGACCTTACTCTTTCAAGGGTTCTGTCAGTAGACATGTGGCCAGAAAACATATTATCATGGCATTCAAATAAAATGTCATTCATATGATTTTGTGAAGTAAGTACAAGACTACAGGCATGGTTACTTTTATAATAAAGAAGTCCATCTAAGAGTACAAATCTCTTTTCATCAAACTTTCTTTTCCAAGGTGGATCTAAACCATTTAAAATACCAATGTCTTTGAAGTCTGACTTCAGAGCTTCTACAATGATTGCAGTGTTTTTGTTATTGGAGTAACTGTCTACAATTGTTTCAAAGAATTCATCTTTGAGGCTAGTGATTGTGATACCCATGATGGGTAAATCTCTTTCCATATTTTCCTGATCATATGCAGGATTATCTGGAGTGTTTGGTAAAGACCATCTACTGAGTGCATCTGCATTCTTATGTATCAAACCTTCTCTATGGGTTATTGTCATAGAACTTCTCCATTCTTGGATTGAGATTTGCCATCTCAACATATGTCTATTTGGTGACTTAAGATTAATAAGACTTTTAAGAGCAGTACAGTCTGTGATGACTTCAAAGAAGCATCCATCTAGATAATAGTACAATTTCTCTAAAGCCCAAACTAAACAAAGGCATTCTAGCTGAGATGCACCATATCTTCTTTCAGAATCCTTCAATTGTCTAGAGATAAAGACTACAGGTCCTTCAACTGGTAAATCATCCTTAATTTGAACTTGATGCAAAGCTGCACCTAATCCTTCCATACTAGCATCTACATAGAGCTTGTAGGGTTGAGTGGGGTCAGGATGAAAAAGTACAGGAGCTGTAGTTAACATTTCTTTCAAAGTATTATATGCATCTATTCTTTCTTTAGTCATTTCAAATACTACACTAGGGCTGATGAGTTTTGTCAGACTAGAAGATATAGAAGCATAATTTTTTAAATGTTGCCTGTAATAACTCATAAAGCCTAAAAAGCTTTGGAGTTCTTTCACAGTAGTGGGTACTGGTTTAAGTAAAACAGCAGCCACTCTATTTTGGTCTATTCCCAAAGTAAGACCAGAAACTACATGTCCCAAAGCTTTGAGTTCATTAAACCCAAAGTGACATTTGGGCAGAGAGATTTTCATATTCATTTTAATGGCCCTTTTAAGGACCAGGTCTAATCTAGTAAGATGTTCATCCCAATCTTGAGAGAAAACAATAATATCATCTATGTAGATAATCAACCATCCTTCTCTGAGTTCATTGTAGAATTCTACATCCATCATTCTTTGGAAATGTGAAGGTGCATTTTTAATGCCAAAGGGCATTCTTAAATATTCATAAACACCTAAATAGCAAATAATCCTCAGATATTTTCTACTCTCAACACTGACAGTGTTTTGATGAAAACCTTTAAGTACATCCATTGTAGAGATATATTTGGCTTTGGCCAAATTTGTAAGTGATTCATTAATTTTGGGCATAGGATACCTGTCTGGGACAGTAACACTATTTAAAGCTCTAAAATCACCACAAAGTCTTGACTTGTTATTATGCCAAGCTATTATTACAGGTATAGTAATATCAACTTCTTCTCCTGGAGAAACCTTTCTAAGGACTTTCAGTTTTAATAAAGTGTCTATGTGTTCTTTAATAGCTTCCCTGCTTCTGGGACTAGCAGGATAAGGAGATCTCCTTAATATTGGAGGAAAAGGTTTCTGAATGGTCAATTGAATGTTGACTTCATGTCCTTTTATTGCTCCAAACTCATCTTTAGGAGTATTGAATGCACTAATATTCATGTACAGGGTATTGTACAACTGAGTAACTTGATCACTTGACAGTTTCTCATATACATGAGCTTCTTCTTTTATTTGGTTTTTAAAGGGAATGATATTATTAAAAGAAGAAGAACTTCTAGTATCATAATGATACTGTACTGTACTATCTCCAATTGTAACATAATTGGAATCTGAGTTGATCAGATTAATTTTATAAGCATGTAAATAATTGTTACCAATTATGAAATATTGAGCTTTAATATCTTCCATTACCATGAAAGTCATGTTCATAGAAACTGTACCAAGTGTAATATCATAGTTAATTTTTCCTATGTAATTAAGTCTTTGATTACAACTTTTGTAAGTCTTGTTGTCAGGACTAATCAGTTTAGATTTATAATCTTTATCTATTTGGGACAAGTATCTAGTACCAACACAAGATACATAAGCACCTGAATCAAGTAAAGTGTTTATAATTATGTTATTTAATTTCATTCTCATAACACTACTCTTGCCTTTGCTTTCATCTATATGAAAGATATTACCAACAACATCTTGAGACTCTTCTTCAAGTTCAGAGTCCTCATCAATTTCTGGATCTTCTGATTGTTCAGAATCTTTATTTTCAGATATAGTGTTAACAAATTTCTTTCTTCTGCAGTCTTTAGCTACATGTCCTTTAATATTACAATTTGTACATCTAACATCAGAATAAGTCTTAGTTTTATCTGATGTAACAGGAGGACTTGCAACAAAAGGTTTGTTTTGGTACTTTGATCTTTTACCCAGATTAGTCTGATCAACTATTTCTTGTAAAACATTAATAAATGTACTGATATCAGCTTGAGTGGTGTCTAATGCACATTTAACTGCATAAGCCACTTCTCCATCACACAAGTCTAATAGCTTAATATTGATTTGCTCAATATTTAAGTAAGGTTCAATTGACTTAATCCTTCTGTACTGTTTAGTAACCCAGGATGATACAGAAGGATTATTGGCATCAAATCTTGAAGTATAGAAGGCTTTTTGTACCCTTCTTCTCCAAGTAGCATTACCAAATTTCTTTTCAATTTGTTGTTTCCACCATTCCCATGTTTGAAGACCAAATTGGGTTTTAATGCCTTTATACCATTGATTGGCAGAGTTTTTAAACAACAGATTTAATCTTGAGATTATAATTCTATCATGTAAATCTATGTCAGATTTTAAGGTGTCAATCCATTCAATAAATTCTGTATGGTCATATTCCCCTTCACCTGTAAAGGTGGGCCAATCAGATGTTTTGGGAATTGAAGCTAACATCTGTTTTCTAACTTCTTTATCCACATCAATTAGATGTGTATCAGTTTGACAATTGTTTAAATTATCATATTTTTGTATTTTAACATAAGAATTCATGTCTTGATTTAAATTCTTATGGTCAAAAGAATTTAAGTTTTTATCTTCACAAGAATCTAAAGGAAGATCTTCAACAATTAAAGATTTAACATCTTTATTCAAATGGTGACTAGATTGATTTAGTTGAAGTGATTCTAAATTTTTCTGAATCAAAGATTGATTAATTTGTATTTCTGATATATCAGAAATAATTTTATCAATTTTTTGTTCAATTGATTTAACTTCTTTACCTTTAAAACTTAATGTTTGAACCTCATTCTCAAGTTTATGTGTAACATGTCTTAAATGTTCATTAAGGGGCTCAACATCTTTCAAGAAGTACTTTTGTATTTCAGTAGTGATATCACTACACATGTCTAAAATGTCAGTTTGATTAGAACAGACTTCCTCAATAAATTGAGTTTGAGAAATGATTTTCTCTTCAGTTTTTAAATTATTTTTATCTACAATTTGTTCTATTTTAAGGAACATGTCAGATAAAGTATTTAAAAAGAATTTCTTTGTGACAATATCATCTATTCTTGATGATTGTTGTTCTGGTCTCGAGCTCTCTGGTCTTGCCGGGAGTGATCTATATACTGGTAAGTGCCCTGAATCTGGTGCGCTAGGCGGAACATCTCGCTGTAAACTGAGCTGCGGTACTCGCGCCTGGACATGCGGCGCTGCGTGTTGCGTCGCTGCGGACCGGCTTGAGCCTGGTTGGGCTGCTGGCGGCGGTTTTGCGCTGGAGGCACTGGTGGCGCTGGCGGCGCTGGCTGCGGTTGCGGTACCCGTACTGGCTCTAGCACCGGCTCGGCGCGCGGCTCCGTGTTGGGAGTAGTCGGCGTCGTGGCCGGTTGACTGGTCGATTGACCGGTCGAGGCCTCTGGGGCCTGGCTCTGACGCAGAGCTTTCCTGACGACGAAGGGATTCCATCCCTCCGTCAGGATTAGAGTCTTGGGACTCCCTAAGATTTTCGTCAAGCTGCGGTGTGTAGCCAAAGCTTGCATCAAGAAAAGATCCCTCATCTCCGAGTTCTCTGACGTAGCTTCCTGGAAGCCGCGGAAGTTGGCCTGGTGCTGCTCCAGGATTAACCTGGTTGCCGCGTTTAGGCTTCCGTGTACTAGGTTCAACCGGTAAGTCAGCTATCTTTCCGGCTAGCCGGCTACTTACACGGGAAGGAAGGACTGACTTTCTTCCCGCTCCGCTATTTGGGCTGGGGTTTCTATTATTATTAGACATAATAATAAAGCAATCTTTTTAGTTTAATATTTGAATATGTAATTTTAATCTTTCGATTAAATAAAAAAATAAAATAAAATATTCACGCGGGACGATAGGAGTCCACGCGTCGGCTGTGATCAACCTAGACTCTCCTGGGGCAGGAGAGCTTTGAACCTGGATGGGTTCAGCGTCAGGGATCACTGTATCCTTGTTGGGAGGTACAGCGGTGGATCTAGTCTCGTCGTTGGACGAGCGGGATCGACGGTTAGAAGTACGGCCACGGGGGACGAAGACGTCTGACACTACAGACGGGACAGATATCAGTTTAAAGAACTGATAATGAAGAACTTTTTGATCTAAAAGGATCTTACTTTTGTTGAGTAATAAAAAAAATTGTGATTTTTCGAAAAAAAGTCGAATTTTTGATGATTCTTATAATAAGGATATATTTTTGAGAGTGTATTTTTGGTTTTTTTTCTGTGGAAAAAAAATTCAAAAAATAAAGGATAAGGTCAGTTTGATAATATTTATCAAAGAATATTTTTTGGAATAAGGATAAAGGATTTATCAAAAAAAAATTTTGATAAAAATTTTCGAATTTTTATTTTTTGTAAAAAAAATAAAATAAATTAATAAATTAATTTATATAAGGCCAAAAAGAATTTATGGCCACTGTTGGGACACCAAATGTCAGCTTGCTGTACTCTACTCCACTCATTGTGGCGTGTACAGTAAGGACTAAAGAAGTATTTTACACTTTAAAAAGTGTAGATAGACAATTTCCAATAAAAGCAATTACTTAAGTGTTTGTTAAACACTAAGTATAAAAAAAACAGGTTATAACCCTGCTGCCAAAACTTCTATTAAGGGATTTAAATCCTAGAAGGGCTAACCAGATTGATACACGGTTCTTCCAATCCAATTAAAAGTATTTAATTGATTGGGGGGGGATTTGGTTGAGGAATTTTAACGATTTAAGATAGTATATAAATAAAGGCCAGTCCTCCTTACTTACAGGAGAAGGTGAGCGCCTTTGTAGCTTATAATAAGTTATCTGGTGTGGGCTAAAATTGATGGGGGGAGGATATCTTCAATTTGGTGAAGAGACCTCCTCCTTAAATAATAAAATATTTGTATTAATTCCTCTGCAATTTAATTGTCAGTGGGGATTGGGGCAATATTGACAGGTGATTCTAATCAGCCTGTTCGTGGTAAGAAGGGAAGCATGGTGTAATTGAAAATGATACCATGTTTATTAATTAACTTAATTTAATGTTTATTTTTCTCAATTAAACTAAGTAATTCTTAATCACATGTACATGTAACTTCCTTTGGGGTTAGAGCTTGGAAAAGCGCTTACTATGGAGAGTTAAACATGTGGGTTTTAATTTATAAATCATTACTGCATAATTAATATACTTTACATAAAGATTTACCCTTATTCATGTGTAATTTTTATACTATAAATTACTATGGGTTAATCTTGGATCTTCCAGGATTTTCAAGAAGAAAACTATGCCAATAAATGGTTCTTTATCCATTTATTGCATGTTTGAAAATTAATTTTCAAAGATTTTCATAAATTAAATTATACTTATTTTTAGTAAAAAAATAGATATAATTTAAATAAATGATTTTTATTCAATGTGGTCATGAGTGTGTCTTGAACTCAGGTCCATATGTCAATGACAGTTATTACTGAGCCAGTCTCTTACTGTTAGACTATTGTACCATTTGATAAAATGATAAGGTCTAACTTCTGTTTTGTTCAGACTATAAAAATTAATAAATAAAGAATAATAATAATTATTCAAGCTTGCAGTTTTCAAGTATTACATGTTACATTATTACATGTTACATAATACATGTAATATCTTGGTGGCTGACAGGAAGCTCTGCTTGACCGAAGCCGGTTCCCCAATGATCACCTCATTGCGTTTAAGGTACTTCACAATGCAATCAAAGGAAGTGACGTACTCATCAAACGCCCTTTGATCGTTGACCCCACCTGATGCCGCCTTGCTCAACGCAAGATTCTCCAAATCCGCCTCCCGAAACCGTTGCTGATGCGGACCCCACTTCTCCAACATCTCCTCCCTCAGCCGCTCCCAGTTCTTTGCCTTGTACCCCTCCATCTCCTCCACATCGTGCAGCTCTTCTTTGGACTGAATGAAGTTGACGATTTGACAAACCTTTTCGCAGTCTGACACCCCTTTGGTTTCCGCCGCCAACTCAAAACAACTCAGAAATTGATCAACCGCATTGACACTGAATTGGACTGCGGTAAAATCCCGCGGCCAAATCTTGACGCCCGTCGGTGGATCCGACGCCAACCCTCGCCTCCTCACCCCTACCAGCGCTTCACCAGCCACCTGCTTCCCCTTCCGATTCTCCTCCGTTCCGTTGTCCATGTTGACCTCCAACGTGATGCCGTAGGTACGCAAACCTCCCCCCTTTGGAGGGGGTGGGACAAACTTGGCGGGGGGGGAGAGTGAACTTGGAAGAAGATGCTCTGCCCGACGCAGTTGTAGGAAGACAATTGTCAGAACCACTCATCCTCAAAGGATGATAACAATATATAAAAAATAAAAAATTATAAAAAGATGTCTCAACCCGTCCGCAGGTTGGAAACAGAAAGAAGTTCCCGGCCAGACCCCCAATATGTGCAAATAATGGCGACCTCGGTGACAGAAACGCTAGGCTGCCCTGCTTCCTGGTTGGTTCCGGTGGTTCTTTGGTTTCCTCTGCGGGATGAACAACTGTTAGCGGATAATCAACTGGATTCCCTGCAACACCTTATACTTAGCAAGGGGACCGTTCCTCTTGCGTTTGTCTTCCTGATGCTGCCCTTCACAGTTCCGCTTGTCCGCACACGCCGAAAGTTGCTGAGAGAGTTCTAAAACAAAGAGATTTCTTATATGCGCTGCAGTTGATAGCTATCTACTTTGATGATAAGATAAGATAAGAACCCGCAACCCTGGTAAAATCCTCTATTTATACAACAGTCCCCTGATCATTTCCCGCAATCCCCGGTACTGTCCCTGGAGCCCGACTTGCCTGTCTCCTCAATCCCGCATTGCACCGCAGCCTGCCCCCAACTGCTATACCCCGTTGACCCCCGCAGTCTTCTGTCGCTTCCCTGCGCACGACTCCGCTCCTTCTGCCCCCGCTCCGCTTGCGGGCCTGGCGCCCCAAACCCCGTGGTTCCGCCCGGTCCCCTACTTCGCACATACTGAAGCGGCCTATGTCCGCTTCACATGCTGCGCCCCGTGCTTTTCCCCGGGGAATGTGCAATGACATTTGAAAAGTACCCCCTTACCTCAGCCTCAGCTTCAGTGCTGCACCTCTGGTATACAAGTTCTCCCACACCGGGTCCAGTAAAGCAAGCGAGCATCTTGCAAGATTGAATTGTACTTGCAAGAAGGCACAGTTCGGAAACTCTTGTAAGTGAGTACTGCTCTCAAGGTCTTGGTAAACCCCAGAGAAGTGATTGAAACCACTGTTGTAGTTGCCTCTCTGCACACTCCACACACCCAGAGAGTCACTGGATGCTATTGAGTGTTCTGGATAAGTGGCGGAAATATAGCCTGAAAACTTAAAAGCATTTTGAAGGGGAATAGGTTCCAGGTGTATCCGCTTCAGGGAGTTAATAGACGTCTCTGGTTCAACAAGTTTGTGTTTGTTGTTACTGAGATCCATTTTAGTGGGCATGATGAGTGGCGGCCGATAATAGTTGTGGATGTTCTCTTGTACAAAACAGGGCGGGTTTCTAGAAAAACCCTGATCTGTCCAAGGGACGTTTCCCATGGGATGTCACATGGAGGCATGTGACATGACAAACTCCCAACAGGCACTGGGCACGCAGCCATTTACATAGAATCTTGGTCAAGGTTCCCTGCTGAATATAAGCTGGATGTACAAAGATAAAAAACAAAAGTAGTAAGGAAAGTTACAGGGCCAAAGAGTGAAGTAAAAAAAATACAATGAATCTGGCAATGAAGAGAGGAACTAGTCTAATTGCTTCTTTTTGCCAAATCCTCCACTGACCATTGAGGCGTGTGACTTGGGGGACAAGGCCAACCAGGATGTGGGTGCCCAAGGGGATCCAGGCGTGTGTAAGAAAGGCTGAAAAGGAACGCTCACCAATTGGGGTTTGTTTGGTGTCAAAGTATGGGGTGTGTGTATTGTAATGCTACTATCTATGTAAATAGAATGAAGTTGGTTGTCCTAAACACACAGCTGCTCAGGATATTACATAGGTGTCTTTAACAGCTTTCTTGTAGCCACTTGAACTAACCAGATGAAACAACTACTGGTCCCCATATATTGAGATTTATGATCAAAGTGAGGTTTCATAGCGTCAAGATATTAGGAAGGTAATAATATTATGCAGTCAGTCCATCAGCTCACTCCATTAAAACATGGAAGAGGGGCCCAAATCTTCCAGGGCAGAGAAGAACGCACCAATTCAACAAGATCAACTATTTTCATATCCGGACAATACATTTAATTGTTGATTTGTGTCCAGAAAAGGGGGACAGAACCATGATTTTGAACAAAACTAGCTCTGAAAAAATTTCTGTGACTAGTATTGGCTTGATTACTGTAATTATAGTTCGGGGGAAACTTGGTGAAGATCATTTCGGTTTTGTTGAAGTTTGACACATCCCCATTGGTGTTAATTCCCCGAGTGAAATAGCGAGTACCGGCATGATATCTTGATCTTCTTGATACTACCCCAAATGTAAACCTCTTACCCTTGATCACAGCTGATTTGATAGTCCAACTTCAATGGTCTAATAATCTCCAAGATTCACGCATCATTGTTGACGGATTGATCAAATTTCTCAGGTGGACCGGGTGAGTAGAGAGAGACTTGGCTAAAAAGACAAAAGGAAGTTAGATTTTAGAGTCTGGTTCTGGTTCAGATTAGATGAACCCTGACTTACCTGTCGGTCCGATTGATGGTTAACAACTGGGATTGATTATTGTTTGCCGGTGCGAGGGTATAAGAGTGGTCAGATATGTATGTAACTGGACAGTCAACCCAACACTGCCAGCATAATTTCCTAGGATGAAGTCATCCCAGTTAAACTGGGATGCACTCAACCAATTTAAACTTGGTTGAAATCAACTGATGAAATATAAATCCAAGGGACCCCCCTTGGTTTTATATTTCATTGGTTGAGGTCAACCTACTTTAAATTGCTTGTTTGCATCCTAGTTGAACTGGGATGAACTCAACCTAGGCAATTATGCTTGCAGTGCAAGCAGCATCAGTTAGTGGTGCAAGCAGCATCAGTTAGTGGTGCAAGCAGCATCAGTTAGTGGTGCAAGCAGCATCAGTTAGTGGTGCAACAGGTGTAAATCCATGGATTTTCAGAGGCTTACAGGTTGAGGTTAGAATTGATTCCAATGATGTTTGCCATTCCATCTAGACAGTCAACAGGAGTTGATTTAAATCATATAGAGTTTGCCCAAAGAGCAACTCTCAGAGCGGTGGGATGCTGCGGAATGCGCACCCCTTCTGTGTACTCAGCCCTAACTGGACCCTAGTAACAGTTGATCTTCAACCACATCAAACCATTGTTAACCTAACACTGAGGAAGAGGCTGTTGTCTGATCAAAACCTAACCTCATACATAGATCAACATAAAAGTTAGCTGCCTTCTTGTGAAAGGGCTCCCCTACCCCATCAATCAAAATCACATTGATTCTACCTTGGGCCCTCCCCCTTTAGTCAACCGGCTCATGCAGAAGACGGTCCAACAGGAGTTGCAGCCCCAATCGTTGGCACCGGCCAATGGTCAGCGGAGCGGTCCTCTGCGCGCAGGGTCTCCGGGCCTTCATTGCACTTATTGCGGGTCAAATACCCATTATAAGTCTTGATGTCAAGAGTTGACGGACGACTTGAATGGTAGGCGGGTGAGGATCTATAATGGCAATTATTTCCTCCCTAGATTGCGTGAACCAATTGAGGCGGCCGTGCCGCGGGACGTGGTCTGTGCAGCGGCAGCAGGGCAGGGGGAGATGGCGGAAGGCCCAAAGGCGGAGGTCAAATCCTCAATGGGTATAGTTGTTGGGTCGTCTGGATGGACACCCCCGGCTGTCCAATCGGAGGTGTGGGCCATCCAATCCAATGAGGTGACGGCCCGCTACGGCGGGTACAACCACATGGATTTGGACCCTCCAAAGAAGGGTAAGGCAAAGGAAGTTTCACAGCCTGGAGGAGTGGGAGTGCCCACCGGGAAGAAGAAGGCGGCGGAGTTGGCCAAGTGCGCTCTGAACAGGGATGGCCCGCTGACTCTTTCCATCAAAGAGTTGGCTTTAGTTTCCCCTCTGATGGCGGAGGAGCTCATAGCGTCTTTCCAGGAGAGTGCGGGTCTCAAGGCAGAAGGTAATTGGGTGGCGTTTGACATGAGTTCAGCGGAGGCCAAACATTTGTGCCAATATCACCCGGAGGAGTTTCCTTTGGACTCCATCTCCTGCCTCCTTGGTTATGTTCAGATGACCATTGGGGATCAGCAAGTATGGGCAATGATCAACAGCGGGTCCATGGTCAACCTTTTGCCGGCGGAGGTGGTGCAAGACGCAGATCTCGTTACCCGACAAGCCAACATCGGCTTGCAAGGAATCGGCGGCCATGAGTGCAAGGTGGAGGGAGTGGTGGAGAGTGAGTGGGTGGAGGTGGCGAAGACCAGGCGGAGGGTCTCATTCTTGGTGGTAAGGTCCGCCGAAGTCATCCTTGGACGGTTGTTTTTGTTCCCCTTCCAAGCCGGTCTTTGGTTTGATTTGGTCTGCAAGGAGGAGGTCCTTTCCGTGGTGGACTGCAGAGGCCATTGGTTTGCAACGACAATCTGTCGGCCATTGAGCGGAGAATGGGAGACCGAGCTGGGGCCGGATGGGGGGGAGGATGAGTGCCGAGGGAGGGAGAAGCAGGAGGCTTCCCCTTTGGCGCGGGGTTTTTAGGTGTTTGCCGGTCAATCCGCGCAATGTCAGCTCTAGCATTGTGCAGACAGTCGACTCCTAAAGAGCGGGAAGGAATAGGGAATGATGGGGCGGAGGCAAAAGACCCAAAAGCAAGTCCTCCCAATTGTGCACCTCTGAGGATTTCTACTACCATTTGTAACACCCTACCAAGTGCCACGTACGTGAGCAAATTCCTTTTGTCTGGTCATAGGCGGAAGTCCTGGGAAGCCTGTCCGCACTCGGAATTGGAGGTTTGGAGAGAGGGAATGGAGGAGGAAAGCAATGGAGCGGGGGCAACCAGTCTAGAAGTAAGTCCTCCCAATTGTGCACCGCCAAGGGTTTCTACTACCTTTCGAAAAACCCTACCAAGTGCCATGTACGTGAGCAATTCCGTTTCGTCAGGCCATAGGCGGAGATATTGGGAAGTCGGTCCGCAAGATGAAGTGGAGGTGTGGAGTGAGGGGATGGAGGAGGAACACAATGGAGCGGAGGCAAAAGGTGTAGCAGTAAGTCCTCCCAATTGTGCACCACCAAGGGTTTCTACTATCTTTTGAGAAACCCTACCAAGTGCCACATACGTGAGCAATCCTTTTCCGTCCGATCATAGGCGGGAATCTTGGGAGTTCGGTCCGCATCAGGAGACGGAGGTTTGGGTGGAAGAAGAGGAGGTTTCGGAGGGGAGAGCGGAGGAAGGTTCTTTTGGGGCGGAGGCAAAAAGTGCAGAAGTAAGTCCTCCCAATGGTGCACCGCCAAGAGTATCTACTAAGTTTCGAGAAACCCTACCTTGTACCACAGTCGTGAGCGAATCAAGAGTTTTTGGTTTCCCAGTCCGCAGGATCTCAGCGGAAGGGGGCATTGTTCTACGGAGGGTCAAATCGTGCAGGGCAAAGTATAAGCCTGTGGCGCGGAAGGTTAGGCTGCCAAAAGAGCCAATGCTGCAAAGCTTGAACTCACCGCTGAAGCCTATCCAGTGGGGGAGAGATCCCTATCTTACCCCACTTTGGGTGCGGCCTCCGGATTTTGTGCTGACGGAGCGTATCACGGAGGAACGGATGGCAAGTCTCAATTTCGGACCTCCGGGGTGGGTGAGCCAGGAAGAGTGGAAGCTCTTAGCCCAGGTCGTCACCTTGCGGGCAAAGGCTTTGGCTTTTTCTCCTGAAGAGCGCGGGCTGTTGGACAGGGGGATAGGGGAGCCTTATTGGATTCCGGTGATACCCCATGAACCGTGGCAGATCAAGCCAATTCCGGTTCCGGCGGCTATTTGCAATACCTTCACAGAGTTGGTACGGGAGCAGGTGCGGACGGGGTTGTATGAGCAGTCTTGCTCAAGCTACTGCAGCCCAATTTTTCCGGTGCTGAAACAGGATGGGACGAGTTTGAGGATTTTTCATGATCTTCAGAGACTGAATTCCGTTACCATTCTGGATGCAGGGCTTCCTCCACGGGTCAATGAGTTCGTTGATTCCATGGCGGGACGGGTTTGTTGATGTCATGGGCGGGTACGATCAGCGGGAATTGCACCCCGAGTTGCGGCCACTCACAGCTTTGGAGACTTGGTTGGGGCGGATGCAGCTGACTCGTCTTCCGCAGGGAGCCACCAACTCGGTAGCGGTGTACCAAGCGCAGATGGCGTGGATCCTCCAGGATGACTTGCCTCATCTGGTCCAGATCTTCATTGATGACGCGGGCATCAAGGGACCAAAGTCGGATTACGGCGGGACGGTCTTGGTGGACAACCCGGACATTAGGCGGTTCATTTGGGAGTATGTGGTCACTTTGAAGCGGATCTTGTTCCGAATCGAGACCGCAGGTCTTACGGTTTCAGGGGAGAAATTTGCAGTCTGCGTTCCGGCTTTGGAGGTCTTAGGTCATGAAGTCTCAATTTGCGGGAGGAGCATTACTCGGGCCAAGTTGAACAAAGTCTTGGAGTGGCCAGTTCCAAAAACCGTAACTCACATCCTTCAGTTTTTAGGGTTGTGTAGTTATGTGCGGATGTTCATCAAGCGGTTTGCGGAGATCGCAAGCCTGATGAGGCGGCTCACTTGCAAGGGGACGGAGTGGAAGTGGACCAAGGAATGCAATCGCGCATTCACTCGGCTGAAAGAGATTGTTGGTAGGGAGATCACGCTCAAGGATCTCGACTACGGGAAGGATGGGATTTGGCTGGCGGTCGACTCCAGCGAATTTGGTGCGGGAGGTGTGCTGACTCAAGAGGAGGACGGGAAGGATCGGCCGGTTCTCTACGAGTCGATCACTTTCACGGAAACCAAGTCGCAATACTCTTAGCCAAAGCTCAAGCTGTGCGGAGTCACCAAGGTGGTGCGGAAGCTGCAACACGTGTTGTGGGGGGTGTTCTTCAAACTCCTAGTTGATGCGGAAGCGCTGGCAAGGATGATCAATTCTCCTACTCTCCCAAATGCTCCAATGACTTGATGGGTGGCTTACCTTCAGTTGTTTTCTTTCAAAGTGGTCCATGTTCCAGGGAAGGCGTTCACAATGCCAGATGCATTTTTGCAAGTGGCGGAAGAGGAGGGAGCGGAGCCATTCCGCTCAGTGGAGGCGTTGGACGTGGAGGAACGGCTGATGAAGGCGGGCGCAACGACCGTTGGCATCAAACTTCCTCTTTGCCAGAGCGGGAAGTATGAGCTGATGGAGACCTACCTAAGTACCCTCAATTTCCCTGATGATACTTCAACTGAATTGAAAGCATGGGTTTGTAAAAATAGTGTCAATTTTTTTGTGCGGGAAGGTCAACTTTGGCAAAGGCGGTCTCCCATACCGCTGGTGGTGGTGACTTGTCGGGCAAGCCAGGAAGTCATCCTTCGGAGCCTTCACAAGGAGCTAGGGCATTGGGGCGAGGTGGAAACGCGGGCCCGCGTTTGGCAGCGTTTCTGGTGCCATGGTATGGCGAAGTCGGTGTGTGACTGGGTCCAGAGCTGTGAGGCATGTCAGCGTCGGAGCTCGGTGCTCCCCAAGGAGGTGGACATTCCGACAGGGGAGGATTTGTTGTTCAGTTGGATTTCCTTGGATGTCGTTCACATCAAGGCAGGTAGTATGCCTACTTACTTGTTGCAAGGGATGATTTGTTGGGGTGGGTCAAAGCCATCACTTTGGTCAAGCTATCAGCGGAAAAGGTTGGCCAATTCCTGGAGGAGTTCTGGTTCTTGCGGTTTGGATGTGTGCGGCTGGTCACGGTGGATGGGGGTGCGGAATTCCGAGGAAGTTTGATGAAGCTTGTTCAGTCATGCGGGCAAAGTTTGGCAGGGTCACGGAGTATTATCCGGAAGGCGCTGGGATGATTGAGCGCGTACATCAGCCAATCAAGAACACGCTGGTCAAGATGTGCGTTGAAGACGGCCGGAAGTGGCATCAGTTCCTTCCAGCAGTCCTGATTGTGGATCGGATCTCAACCAAGCGGGGCACCGGCTATTTGGCGTAGGAACTCCTGTACGGGCAACAGCCGGTGTTGCTGGTCAATATCAAGATGCTCACGTATCTTGCTATTGACTGGTGGAAGGTGAAAACTTTGGAAGAATGATTGGAGGTGCGGGCGGAACAACTTCTCAGACGAGAGGAAGTCTTTGCAAAGGCGGCAAAGCGGTTGCGGGAATCTTGGGCGAAGTCGGTCCGCTATTGGGACAAGCATTGCGCTCACCGGTTGCGGGACCTGTTACGGAAGGGCAATCTAGTCCTTCTGTACAATTGGAGCTTGGAAACCCAGTGGGGGAAGTTGCTTGCCAACCGATGGAACGAACCTTATCTCGTGGTCAGCAAATTTCCGGGGGGAAGTTATCAGTTGGAAGAATTGGACGGAACCCTGTTGAAGCGGAAGGCGGCAGCATCTCAAGTGAAGCGGTTCTATGCTTGGGGATTGACGTCTTTCACTGCCAGCATAATTGCCTAGGATGAAGTCATCCCAGTTAAACTGGGATGCACTCAACCAATTTAAACTTGGTTGAAATCAACTGATGAAATATAAATCCAAGGGACCCCCCTTGGTTTTATATTTCATTGGTTGAGGTCAACCTACTTTAAATTGTTTTTTTTGCATCCTAGTTTAACTGGGATGAACTCAACCTAGGCAATTATGCTGGCAGTGTTTTGATGAAACCCTTGTTTCAGGATCTGAAGACAAGAATGATGAGGATTCAGATTTGGAGCCACCCGCCGATGAGGCGGGTTGAGCGGATTCTCCCAACACTGATGAAGAGGTGGCCGGTGAGCGTCCCTTGCGGCAAAGTGCGAGGAACAAACCGCTGAGGACAGCGGCCAAAAGCGGGGGGAGGATAGGGGCCATAGGCCAAGCCTTAATTGGTGAGGGGGTGCGCTAGCTGGTCTACAGCCAGATAAACTAGCCACCCCAGGATGTCAGTCACCCTACAGCAGGATGTAGTTGTGTTTGTGAATGGGTTTACTGGTTTTCTTTGTTATATATTCAGGATGGCGAGGGGTATGGGGAATTGTGCAGAAATTTCATCTGGGGCGGTCCAGGTACCTCGGCAGGCGAGTTTGGGTTTTTGTGTCAAGATTCAATAGATTGCGGGTGCGGTTTCTTTCTCTTATCTTTTAGGTTGCGGGCATGGTTTCTCTTTCTCTCAGGATTGCGGCATGATATTTTCCTCAAGTTATTGGTTTCCTCAAGTTATCATTTTCCTCAAGTTATCAGTTTCCTCAAGTTATCAGTTTCATCAAGTTATCAGTTTCTTCAAGTTTTTCTCAAGTGTCAATCTCAGTTTCAGGATTTAGTATCTCAAGTTGCGGGTGTAAAAAAAAAAAAAAAAAATGGAAGTGCAGGGACTAAGTGGTTCTCAATCCGGGGCGGTCCGGGCACTTGTAACTTACTTTGTTTGTTTTTCTTCTCTCAAGTTTCTCACTATGGCACAGGTTTTTGTCTCAGGCTAGCGGGGGTAAGCATATGGCGCATAATATTTCAGCATAGGGGATACAAGAAGCGGGTAGACTTACAAGCAAGGGAGTAAGTGAAAAAGAGGAGTCTGAAGCGCTAAGTCCAAGAAAACAGCGGTTCTGAGGCGGGCGCGCAGCGCGGCGGAAGACCTGTGGAATTCTTGGAGCATTTCTTGGCGGGTTTTGGCGGGGATCGTCACCGCCTTCTTCAACAATCCTTTGACCAGCAAGGTTTGACTTTCCAGGAACGGGAGGAGGTCCACTTCAGGGACACCGGACTCGTACTCATTGTCGGGGATGGCGGCCCGGTATGGCGACTCGAGGAAACCGGGTGCAGGCGCGGCACCAAGAGGTTGGGAAGAAGAGGGGGCGGGAGCCAGAGAAGGAGTGCAGAGTGGGGGAGGAGTAGCGGGGCGGGGTGGCAAGAGGGAGGTCATAGGCGGAGGGGAGGGGGTAGGTGAAGGAGGGGGAGGTAGGGTAGGTGAAGGAGGGGGGGGGGGGGTGGTGTTGGTGGCGGTGGTGGTGGTGGGGTAGGCAAAGGGGGTGGTGGAAGGTCTGGGGTAGGGGGGACAAAGAGGGTGGTGCGGGGGGGGGGTGGTTGAGGTGGGGGAGGAGGGGTGGATGATGGAGGAGGAGGAGCATGGAAAGGGGTTTGGGCTTGGCGGCATGGAAGAGGAACCGGAGATGGGCCCGGCGGAGGGACCGGAGAACGGCAAGGGGCGTTGGGGTCCATTCCGGCGCCAACGTTGACTCGGTGGCGGGTTGCCCAGGCTCGGAGGGCGGCGGCCCAGGTAGGTCCGTCGGGAAAGTTCTTCCGCTCAGGTTTTGGAGTCATTCAATCAGTTCCAACAGGGGTTCTCACTCGGTTGGAGCGATGGCAGCGTCGAGGAGGGGAAGGGGTGGAAGAGGGGACGGAATAGTGGTCTGGAGTCTTGGAGGAACATTTGCGGCGGCCCCGTTTTTAACGGGATTGAGTTCCGGATCGAGGACGAGGCTGGGGACGAGGAGCGTTCCTGCGGGAGAGGGAGCATTGACGATGGGACCGAGTGCAGGCCGTGCAGGCAGCTCCAGGCGCGGGTTGGACGCAAGGAGAGGAGAGGGATGCATGGCTGGACCGTGCTGCGCAACAATCACAGGGGGATCGGGGATGGGGCATGGTGGGTATGGGGGGGTGTATGATTGAAGGTATGGGAAGGGGTGGGTAGTGTGGAAATTGCTGAGGACAGGATTCAAAAGCAAGGGGGATGTGGGAGAGCTTATATACCAGAGGTGCAGCACTGAAGCTGAGCCCGCAGCCGCGGGCTCAGCGGCAGGCTGAGGCTGAGGTAAGGGGGTACTTTTCAAATGTCATCGGACATTCCATGGGGAAAAGCACGGGGCGCAGCATGTGACATTCTATAGTTGGCACGAACAATTGGTCAAGCGGACACAGGCCGCTTCAGTATGCGCAACGTAGGGGACCGGGCGGAACCACGGGGTTTGGGGCGCCAGGCCCGCAAGCGGAGCGGGGGCAGAAGGAGCGGAGTCGTGCGCAGTGGAGCGACAGACGACTGCAGCACCAGGAAAAGTCCTAGCTCACTAGAGGACAGGTGACGTGAAGGCATCTCCAGCTTGATCTCCATCTGTACTCCGCTTTGAAAATAATGTAAAACTCATCAGATGAGCAGGTTCAGTTGTGTTCAGCTCACCTGTGTATGTATGTACTTATGTGTGCACCACATGTAATCCTGATTACCTGATCCTCAGACTGTATGTACATATTGAAATAAACACATACTTGCTTACTCCAGCAGCCACAACTCCTTCCATCGGCAAGCACACCTCGGCTGACCAAGGCATTTCCTGGAGGTTGGCAAATGAGACTCAGTCTTGCAACAGCACTGTTTTGCAGACCCAATGTCCTAATTCTTGATGAGTCGTGTCCGACTCGTTATGAACCACCCAGTGCAAACCACCATCTCGACTGCCAACTGGCTCATCAACTAACCATCATGGAGTTTTCACTCAACCCAGGACATTCACTTGGAGCAATTGAATTGGGTTGGTAAATGGCTACATAAAACAGTTTTGGAATACGAATTGATCAACTTTGATGAACTCTGACAGTTTAACAACTGGCTTTCACCCAACAGGTTTGCTGTTATGGAACGTACTTAGCATACTCCAATCTGAACAAGGAACATTTAAACAAGTCCAGATATGTTGGGAAGCAAGTGTAAGAGTCACCCTTAGATCAGTCAGACTCATTTTGCTCTCCTTCTAAGTACTTACAGGTTGTATTGAAATCATCTAGAAACCGGCAACAGGATACATCCTCTTTCAATAACCTCCCCGTCTACCCGTCTCTTGTTTGAAGGGGTCAATCTGCGATTGTTACTCATAGAAGCTCATCACTCACCTCACGAAAGAACAATCGGTACCTGTCCTCCTTTGGAAGAATGGGTTCAATATCAACACCGGCCAATCTCACTTGCTAGTGGTCCAAATGAGCCTGGGGTTACTCTAAGGGTCATTCATTGTTTGTGATCCCAAGTCAGCTTGGTTTGAATAGCAAATGCGGTAACATAACTGATTTCCACTTTTAAACTCTTGGCTCATCATCTTTTTGATCCAACATATGGAAGACGAAGAGATGCCGGTTGGAGTGCTGGACGACGGTAGCGAGGTTGAGTTTGACATTGTTATGTCCCTGAGTTCTGTAGTCAACCGACAGACTCTCGGTCAGTACTTCGAAATGGTGAGAGGAGAGCTGCTACACCAGGGCTTAGAGACACATGACGTCATCAAGGCTACGGATAGAGAAGATTGGCACCTGTCTTGTCGGCTCAGGGTAGCAGGCGAGCTAGTGCAGAGGTGGATGGGACCCGAGGCTACTAGCTTACGAGAAGACGCCCGAGTGTCATATGGGCGCTGCTACGTATTCCCTATGACCCAGCTGGCTCACGACAAACAACACTACAGTCATAGCGTGTCTGGTCCCAGCGCCTTGTCACCAATAGTGGGCAGGAGTAGAGGGGGTGCCGTAAGATTTGGAGAAATGGAATCTCTGGCTATGGTTGCGTCAGGCTCACTAGCCTGCCTCAGGGAGCTACGGGACAGGGGCGAAATGGCGGTTGTTGAGGTATGCAACACATGCAACTCTGTGGCCGGTCTATTTGCGTGTACCGGCAATCAGCAGCTTTGTAAGATGTCCATCCCTTCTTCCACACTGGCGTTTTCTTACTGCCTTGCATGCATGTACAACAAATCACTTAGACTCTCAGAGTAGAGCTTGTAATATTAACGACTGACCTGTATTAGTGCCAATGCCGTTTTTAATGCCAATGCCGTTTTTAAAAACTAAGGGCGCCCGCCGGCGGGCGCGGCGGCTCCAGTTACACTTGTACGGCGTTGCCACATACTACCATAGACAGATACTACAATTTTAGACTTGGGATATCCACACACACTAAATTACAGTTCCATTGTTATTACAAATCACGAGGTGCAAGATATATACATACATGGTAAGGCGGCCTACCACAGGAGCTTTGAAGGTAGCCATGGATCAGATGTTGAACGGTTGACTTGAAGATCTGAGGAAGTCGCAGTCGGCCATTGTATGAGTCAATTGAATTTTTGACTGATTGACATCAAGTGCAGGGATGCTTGGTGACCAGCCATTGAAAGCCCCTGCTGGTTGCCGGACAGTGTGTATGTAGTATGTAATAGACCGCAGCTGAGGGACTCAGTCTGGCTGAGTGTTCCTAAATGCATACCATGGTGGATGAGTGTACTCAGCCCTACTCAAACTCCTCAGGTGTGAATGAGCACATGACAAAATTGAAACAGAGTCATGCTGGAATTGCGGCAGAGATTCAGCCTGTTTTACTCCACGTCACCTGCCCCCAGTTCACCTGAAGTTTTGTCTGGTGCAGGGGTCAACGGGGTATAGCAGTTGGGGGCAGGCTGCGGTGCAATGCGGGATTGAGGAGACAGGTACGTCGGGCTCCAGGGACAGTACCGGGGATTGCCGGAAATGATCAGGGGACTGTTGTAAAAATAGAGGATTGTACCAGGGTTGCGGGATCTTATCTTATCTTATCATTGAAGTAGATAGCTATCAACTGCAGCGCATATAAGAAATCTCTTTGTTTTAGAACTCTCTCAGCAACTTTCTGTGCGGACAAGCGGAACTGTGAAGGGCAGCATCAGGAAGACAAACGCAAGAGGTACAGTCCCCTTGCTTAGTATCAGGTGTTTCAGGGAATCCAGTTGATTATCCACTAACAGTTGTTCATCCTGCAGAGGAAACCAAAGAACCACAGGAACCAACCAGGAAGCAGGGCAACCTACCGTTTCTGTCACCAAGGTCACCATTATTTCCACACCGGCAAAATCATTGAATGCTCTTCTCAATCAGGCTTCCAGGTCAATGGGGGTACTGGAAAGCTGAGGCATTGGCACTGATGGGAAATGTGTTGGAAGCCAAGGTTGAAATCTCGTAAGTAGAATTCATCTCTAGATATAAAGCTACCAGCAATAACTTTATCTGAGACTGACATGAAATAACTATCCAACCCGCTGCACGTTTCAGCTGTATGAACGACTATCATATGCCGAAGCTCACTGACAGATTGTGGATAGAGGCATTAATTTCCTATGCTGAGAGAAAGTTCAAGAAATCCTATTGATATCTTGAACAACTCGCACTTGAAGGTTGTGCAGAATTGAAAATCAAGTAAGCTAGTTACTTGTTCCACTTGCAAGCTGAAAGCCCAAATCTAATGCATTGCATTGAAGAGCACTGTTTGATAAGGTAAAAACAAACCTTACGTCAAGTACAAATATCCATTATAGTGTAATTTTTAATAATTTTGTTCCATGGGTTTACCTATATCTGACTAATGTTGCCCTGGTAAAACCTAGCTGTTAGGAATTTTACCATCAGCAGGTGAAGCAGAAATCAAAATTGCATACAGACTATTAGCTTTGAAATGTCACCCTGATAGGAAAAAGGGAAGTGCGGACAAGATGAAAAAAGTAAGCAGTTCTCAAAAAAACATTTGCCCATACAACATAGTACCTGCGGCATTTTCATTCAAACCAGCTAGTATGTGTCATTCTGCTCTATATTTCTGCAGCTGAACATGGCTCGCGACTTTCTGTTGGATAGTCTGCAGAGAATTATCTATGACAAGAGTTTGTGAAGAAGTGTTAGTTAATCTATAGTCTTTTAGAATGGAGAGAAATCCTCTAGAGGAGGGGGGAGAAGATGAAGCAAACATCCGGCTTGCTGCCCCAGCAGGCCGAGTCGCGGATGCAACCACAATTATCCTACTCCTTTTCCGACATCAAGCCCCCCTCTAATTCATTGTCCTGTCCCGACAGATAATGGATAAACTCATCCTCATGCACACGCATGTGTTCCGCAGTCAACTGCCAAAACTTCTATGTACAAAAATATATAACAAAGACAGCAAAAACAAAAAAGAAAAGTGAAAAAAGCAGCACAATGTTATTCTTGACCAACAGAGCAGCCGAAAGGTGCCGTTGATGATCTTGGCTTCCTCGCCGGTCCTTCAAAAACAAGGTATGAGCGGACTATCAGAAAACACAACCCCTCCACATGAAAGATGTGTATGATTGCCGCCGGACGTAATAGCTGATGAGGGAAATGGCTCCGCAAACAACTATCAGATTGATGTTAATGTCCATCCGGGTCTGTCCTTGCATGGAGAAGCAGCTATCAGGTAAGGGGGAATGCAACCCCAGGTCTCTTCCCGCATATTTAAGGAGAAACAATTCAGGCCAGCGGCAATGGGGATGCAGTTAATTATTTACAGGCACATAATCGCAAAGAAGCAATCAAACGGCATATTTAATGGGAATCCCGCCTGCCCTATGATTGGGAAATCCTGAGGCCATTGTGCAGACTTCCTGCCACCAACCCTTGGATTCCCAAATCAGGGGAAGCTTTGGCATTGGTACGGCAGGGTTTAGGGTAGGCCAAGCGGGCTTGGGGAAAAAAACACCTAACCTGCCGGGCTGCCCAGATCCGCTTGATCTACCATATTAGGAGGTCAGATGAGGATTTAGGCATAGCCTTGCCCTGGCAGCCCAACACTCCTTTTTATCCCTCATCAACAACTCACAACGCAGATTAGCCCATCATGCCGCGACAACAAAAGAAGCCTTCAATCCCTGCCCTTTATTCTTGCCACTGCAACAATTGTTCAGCCCACTCTACATACGTTCAACAGGACACCCAGGAGGAAAAGCAAGGCACTTTATGGACTCTCCACAAGCTTCTCAGCCATCACCGTAATTGTAATTTGAATACTCAGAAAATGTTGCAAGAAAGTCAAGCCAAGCAGACCAATCCATAAAATTCACCTCCTGCACAAGAAGCCCAAACGTCACAGGTTGAGGACCCCTTGACACCAAGACACTCCTTGCCTCAACCAAGCATAGAAATCAAGACTGGAGAAACCCAAACAAGTGAACACTCATTTGACCAGGGTGGGCTTTTTGTTTCCAATATTTCACCACATATTTGTGACTTACAATATCTCTGCTTGAGTTCTAGAGCACCAAAACTCCCTTGTTTTAGGGTACAATCACCTTCCCTGGGTATCGGAAATTATGAAGGATGGATTGAATCCTCCTATCAACCTGAAAGTTGACACTGGTCTGTTTGCTTCACTTTTGTGTGCCTTTGCCGCAAGCTTGATTGACTCATTTCCTTGTGTTTGTAGGCAATTTACATCACCGGCTCCTGTGTCTCTTGAAAATTCCAAATGAAACTCTGGCAACAATGTTGCAAGCAGCATGCCATTACTTTTTCCCCCATGCCAGTGTGGATTTGGTATTACTGGATTTACAATTGGACCGTGCAATCCTAAGTCAAAAATCACAGTCCAAGGGTTGATTGGAATCAGTTCCTCTTGATATATGCACGATTCTCACTAGATTGAACATGGAACCTAATCTCCATTGGTCAATCTGCTGCTCAAAGTGTTATTCCATGTACCCACTAGATACCAAAAAACTTCAGTGCTCTCACTGTTCCACTCCTCAAAGCAAGATCTGTGACGAGCTGCTCTTCACCAATTACAGACAACACGCCAAGTCTCTGAATGTACCTCAACGTTTGTATACGACATACTCCTTTTATGAATGGATTTGTCGCTTCCTCAACCGCCCAGGAATTGAAGATCAACTTGACCTATCCATTAAGCAACCAGGTCCTCAAAAAACTGTGATGGTTGATATTTGGGACCCCCCCATGTGGTTAAAAGAGAAAAACAGTGACGGGAATCCTTACAGCAGTAAGAGTGGAAACTTGAGCTTTGCCTTGGGGATTGACTGGTTCAATCCTTGGGGCAATAAGGCTGCAGGAAAATTTGCTTCTCTCGGTGCTATTGTGCTTGTCAGCCTCAGTGATGCCAAAGACCGGAATCTTTCTAGCTACACTGGGTGCAAGTAAAAAACAGGTGGTAACACAAGGGTATGTGTCAAGGGGAAATGGGTAATGGTTGATTTAAAAGAAAAGGTTTTAATAAAAACAATCAAGTTTTTATTAAGGGAGGGGCCTGAGTTACAGGGGTGGTTTATTGTGCCCTCCAAGGCTCTGGTCTTTTTGGTAAACAATTATGCCCAGACAGTAGTATACTACTGAAGTATATAAGGAAATAACACTCACTAGTTTATTTCCAGGAAAGATAACTTCAGGAAGAGTATGACTTGTCTTGAGGCGCGCAAAAAACTGGGTAACAGGTTGATGATGAGTGCTGAGAAAGGTGAAAGGTTGTTGGATGAACTTCAAGTATAAAACAAGCAAAAACTGGACTATATAACAGGCTATAAGACTGGTTGATATGGTGGGTAAAAGCTGGTAAATGTAAATGAAGATGGGGATATCATTTCGTGGGAAGGAAGGGCTGTTTATATATCCATTCTGAGCTCTTGGGGGCAAAGCAGCAGCTCAGTGTTGCCTGGTCTAGTCTTCTACTAAGCCCTAGTTCCCTGTATAACTGGTTTGGTTACGGTAGGGCTTAGTTACATGTTTTAAAAGGCCCAAAGTGGTTTAATGTTCCCAGTAAGGTGATTAATTTTGTGTCTTCCTTCCTTTTGGACCAGTAGTATATTTACAACCAACCAATTGGGCTATCTTGGCCTTAGTAGGCAACATATTGCCGCAGCGTTGGTTGTGGCTTCTATTACAGGTGCAAGGTACATGTAACTATGGAAATGATGATGTAAGCCATATTTATGCATCATAACCAAGCTCTATTAACCTTAATTACATAGTCTACTAGCATATATTTAAGGATATGTAGATCTTTAAGTCATATGAAAACTTGACGGCCTTGTAAAGGGATATGAAGGAGTAATAATTATGGGGTACTTTTGCTGAGCTACCCTAGGTTAATTTACATGTATATTCAGAATCTGAAATAATATTCCAAGTTTTCTCTATACTTTAGAAGTTATATCCAGATTCTGTGTTATATGTTTTGTTTTAATAATGTCTTTTGAAACAAAAGACATAAGGTGTGCATTCTTTTGAGACTAAGAATATAACTTGTATATTGTTATAATTTGATATGGTCAGGTTTTCTCTGAATTAGTAGCAGGCTGACAGTGCTAGTATGTCTCAACTTACTGCCTACTCTCCGGTATAATCCAGAAATCATTTTTGTTGCCGGTATTACTCCCGGTCCCAGTGAGCCCACAGTCTTACAAATCGGAAAAATTTTAAACCGCCTAGTGGAGGAGCTTCTTGCGCTATGGAAAGGAGTCAATATCTCAGGAACCTGGTGTTACCCATCAAAAGGGCGTACAATCTGTGGGATGATTCTACAAGTTTTTTGTGATCTTCCAGCAATTAGGAAGGTCATGGGGATGGCTGGTCATTCCTCAAAGACCTATGTTTGTTCCTTCTGCAGAATCGCATCTCAGGACCTCAACTGCCTTCACTTGATCAGCATGGTTCCCTGGAACAATCACAAAATCCAAGAAGCAGCATTCAAGTGGAACAACGCCAAGACACTTGCAGAGCGTCAGAGGATCTTTTCAGAACACGGTGTCCGCTTCTCTCCACTGCTCAGGCTTCCTTATCTCCTCCCTATTAGTCATGTTGTAGTCGAGCCCATGCACAACATTTTTCTGGGGATACTCAAATATCACGGTCAATCACTCTTTGGATTGCATTTGCCCAAAGAAAAAAAAACTTCCAAGGTAATACCACCAACTTCCAGTCCTCAACAATCTGAAGATACAAATTATGCTCTTGACTTAGACAAGCTTCACGCGGAACTTGCAGATCTTCTGTCTACCGAATATGTTGATGACTTGATCAGTGATTTTAATGATGTGGGATTGGATCCAACCAAGTATGAATTGGTTAATACATTTCTAGATTTGGCTTCTGACATGGATTATTGTCAAGATGGGCTTGGAACCCCTGGCTCAACCAGAAGCAAAGTTCAAGATCATACTCCTGAAGACAACAATGAGGACAACAGCAAAGACAATGACACCAACGAGGACGAAGCAGCCCAGACTCATCCTAGCATGCTATTTAGATCAGACAACATCAGCTTACTGCGCTCAGTGATTGACACCATTTGTTTGCCTTCTTGGGTTGGAAGAGTTCCAAGAACAGTTGGCCAAGTTTGTGGCAGGAAGCTCAAAGCTGATGAGTGGATTTTTCTCTTTACCATAATTTTGGTGGCAACACTTGGAATCATATGCACTTCCAAGGATCAAACGGGCTCTTCCAAGATTTTGCAGAATTTTCTTGATCTGGTCAGTTTGGTCAACATCATCCGCCAGAGGCAAGTTGACAGGAGTGATGCCAATTGTTTGCAAAGACATATTCAAAAATATCAAGCAGAAGCTGCAAGATTGTTCCCAGGTTTCAAAGCTAGACCCAATCACCATTTGGGTATGCATATCCCTGAGTGTATTGCCCAATTTGGACCTGCCCCTTGGTGGACTGGTTGGGCTTTTGAGAGGCTAAACAGTGCTTTACGAGCTGCTAATTCAAATAGAAAATTGCGTGAGTCATCAACTATCTTACAGGTTGCTTTGGGGAGTTGACATGTTTGTGAGTCTTTCCAGGGGCCATGGACCTTACATTTCTCAAGACCTATGTCACGTCTTCTAATATGAGAGCCGCTGTTCCACAATTCTGCAAGGCACTTCCCACCAAATATGCAAGACCCTTGCTTGATACTATGAATCCAAATACCTTGCAATCTACGCTTGATCCTACACAAACATATGAATTTCCTTGGCTACCAAATCACTTGTTGCCTGTTTCAAAGCACTCGTTGTCAAGAATAGTAAGCTGTCTATGTGTAGAGAAACATCCAATCCATCTAGCTAGAACATTGCGCACAAGAAAGGCATCCCCTGAAGAAGTGATTATACCACCATGGGCTTATTTCCTTCACCATTTTCAATACCAAAACGTTCAATACACCACTCAAAATTCTCACATGGGAAATAGCGCAATATGATACCATTCAGACACTGGGCTGAAATACGGTGTCATTGATAAGATTGTCACAATGCGGTATGACCTTGGAAACAAGGGTTGCTTTCCCACGCACATGTGGCTAGAAGTGATCCGCTTTTTACCTCTTCGTTCTGCTGACAGCAAAAAAGATCCCTTTGGTGAACTCCCCCTAGTCAAAGCCAGGGTGCTGTACACGCAAAGCAAAAAAAACACACAGGAAACACAGAAAACTGTGGTTGATATCATTAGACCAGCAGAAATCAGTGGCCATATTTCTTGGTGGGAAGCCCCTCCCAACTCCTTTGGAATTAAACAATCAAGCATTGTTTTGGTAGATCTTTCTAAAGTTTATAAATCCAAATTTATTTTTTTTACCATTTGTCTTTCACAAGAAATTCCGAATCAATGAAAACTTGCCCCCATTCCAACAATAAAACAGTAGCAAATATTTATTATTTGATTTTACCCATATTTAGATGTACCCAGTGAAATACTGGTTCCTCAAGAAGTCATGTGGAATTTTAGTTATATTTGCCAAAGAGGCTAAATAGTTGGTTCCCATTGTGTTTTTTTTTCATCCTCTCCCAAGGCCCCCTATCCCTTGAGGTGCTCCAAAATTAAGATTTGTCATGATTGTTGTGGCATTATGACTAAATAACGGGGTGGAAAAATTAAACTGCTTCTGCACACACCTTCCCTTACCCCCAGTATCTCCAAGTTACAGAATCTTTGTCAGCCTACTAGATGCCAGGAAATATATTCCTCTAGCTACAAGTGCTGCAAAAATGATTAAAATATTCAAAAATGATATATTTTTAGGGTTTTCAGGATGTTTGTTACTTTTGGGGGAGTTTTGGGAGTTGGAAGATCAGAGAAAATGCTCCAAACTGGCCAAAAGTAGGAAATGAAAGAGGGGCCTGAAAGCAGGGGTGTTTAAGGTGCCCTCTCAAGCCATTACCTGGGTAACAGGGGTGTTTGTGATGAACTGGAACCAGTTTGGCAGGTGTGTGTAAGTGACCAGTGGGTATTGGTAGAATAGAGTGTAACAGGAATTATTTTGGATAGGAGTTGCTGTGAGGACTATCCTTACACAAAAGGACCTGGGGGGTGAAAAAAGGACACAATTCCTTGAACATATCAAGCAATATGGGCTTCCATTTTTGGGTATCAGCATTTCTGTTGAAAATCCCAAGGTACTGGAATGGAACTGCATGACCACCACCTTCTGCCATGACACTTTTTACCATGTGGCAGTATCTGGTGACAATGGCAGAAAATTTCAGTCCAGCTACTGCTTGCACAATGGTGGATTGGCAAGAGCCAAGACTCTGATTCTAATGACCCACTTGAACCGTGGTTTAAGTGCTTTGAATCTAGGTTTAAATCACTTAAGCCGTGGTTCAAGTGCTTTAAATCCAGGTTTAAATCACTTAAACAGTTGTGTAAGTGATTTAAATTAATTGGACTGTTGTTTTAGTGATTTAAAACACCTAAACTGTCACCAGGAAAAATAAACTGTCACCTGACGTCTGGTGACATCAAGAAACAATGGCTGTAGCTTTGTTCTAGCTCTGATTCCCCTCCAACTAGGCTACAATGGCCCCTTTGTGCCCTACAAGGGGCTGTACATGAGGCAAACTGTGCTACTAATGGGCAGCTCATCGAACCTAGGCTGATGTCACCTGTAGTCTAGTGACAATTGATTTTTCCTGGTGTGTTTTGTAAGTGCTTTAAATAACTTAAACTGTTGTGTAAGTGCTTTGAATCACTTACACTGTTGTTTGAGTGCTTAAGTGATTTAAACCTGGATGTAAAGCAGTTAAACCACGGTTTAAGTGATTTAAACCAAGGTTTAAGTGATTCAAACCTGGATTTAAAGCACTTAAACCAAGGTTTCAGTGATTTAAACCTGGATTTAAAGCACTTAAACCAAGGTTTCAGTGATTTAAACCTGGATTTAAAGCACTTAAACCAAGGTTTAAGTGATTTACACCTGGATTTAAAGCACTTCAACCAAGGTTTAAGTGATTTGAACCTGGATTTAAAGCACTTACACCAAGGTTTAAGTGATTTAAACTGCTTGTCAGGACTGCCACTCTGGAGGTTCATGAGGCGGGTACCCCGCCATGAGATGACCCGGCCCAATGGTACTTATCGCCTGACAACCCATCACTCTTGTTCCTCACTCAATTTGTTTACTTGGTAACATATTTTCCAAATCTGTCACTCCTAGAAGCTCAGCAGGAAGGCAAAGAATGATTAATGCATGTGTTTTTCCTTTAGAATCAGCTATCTGAACTACAACACCTCCTTTATTTTACTTTAATTGGAAGATGTGGGAGAAGTACCAAAGCAAGAAATTGTTTGATCAAGGGGTCCAGTGATTGTGTGTTCTTACTCACAGGGAGAAAAAGGGTTATTATATTTTTTGAATGGACGAAGTGTTGAGAGACAATGGTTGGGGCAGATTGAAGTTGCTACAACTCAACATGTCAGGCGCAAGAATCTTGTCGTTCAGAACTTCCAGTGTGCACTTTGTAGCGGTACACAGTTTTGACTTTGTGGCGGCTTATCTCAACTCCCCCATCAATGAGGAAATCTGGGTCAAGCCGCCGGAAGGAATTACGGTTCCTTTGGGTCACGGGCTAAATTTGGAGAAGGTGCTGTATGGGAAAAGGCAGGCCACGCAATGCTGGTGGTTACAGTTGAAAAATCTCCTGGACAAATTTGGATACTGTTTGTTGCAATATGACAACAGTCTTTATATTCTATGACATCCTGACTGTCAGCTTTCTGTACTCTACTCCACTTATTGTGGCGTGTACAGTAAGGACTAAAAGAAGAATATTACACTTATAAAGTGTAATGAACAGATTTGCCAATAAGAACAATTACTTAAAGTGTTATAAAACACTAAGTATCAAATAAAAACAGGTTATGACCCTGCTGCCAAAACTTCAGTTATGGGAATAAATCCTCTGAAGGGCTAACCAGACTTGAACACGGTTTTTTCAATTCTTTAAAGGTATTTTAATTAATTGGGGAGGGTTTGTTTTGAAGAATTTTAACTAATTTAGATAGTATATAAATAAAGGCCAGTCCTCCTTACTTACAGGAGAAGGTGAGCGCCTTTGTAGCTTATAATAAGTTATCTGGTGTATGTTAAAATTGATGGGGGGAGGATATCTTCAATTTGGTGAAGAAACCTCCTCCTTAAATAATAAAATATTTGTATTAATCCCTCTGCAATTTAATTGACAGTGGGGATTGGGGCAATGTTGACAGGTGATTCTGATCAGCCTGTTCGTGGTAAGAAGGGAAGCATGGTGTCATTTTTAATTAAAATGATGCCACGTTTATTTCACATTATTTAAATTAATTTAATGTTTATTTTTCTTAATTAAACTAAATAATATTTAATCACATGTACATGTAACTTCCTTTGGGGTTAGAGCTTGGAAAAGCGCTTGCTCTGGAGAGTTAAACATGTGGGATTTAATTTATAAGTCATTACTGCATAATTAATATACTTTACATAAAGATTTACCCTTATTTATATGTAATTTTATACTATAAATTACTATGGGTTAATCTTGGATCTTCCAGGATTTTCAAGAAGAAAACTATGCCAATAAATGGTTCTTTATCCATTTATTGCATGTTTGAAAATTAATTTTCCAAAGATTTTCATTGATTAAATTATAACTTGATTTTAGTAAAAAATAGATATAATTTAAATAGGGCATTAATAAAAAAACCCGGTTTTTCCGCGTTTACACCCGGTTTTCTGCGCAATTGCGGCTGCGCAGTAAACCCGGTTTTCCGCGGCCACACCCGGTTTTTTTTCTTTTTATAATTTTTATTTAATATTCATAAGGAGGGCGGCATTTGATGCGCACAACCTCCCCAAACATGCTTATCAAAAACTCATTAATTGATTGATAAAGGGGTGGAAGGGAAACTAACGAATGGATTCTTAGTACTAGTACTAAGAATTAATCCATTATTAGTACTAATAATGGATAATTAGTACTAATAATGGGTTATTAATACAAATAATCCATTATTAGTGCTATTAATGGGTTATTAAGGATTATTAGTACTAATAATGGATTATTAGTACTAATCATAGATTATGAGTACTAATAATCCATTATTAGAACTAATAATAGATTATTAGTACTAATAATAGATTGATAGTACTAATAATGGATTATTAGTACTAATAATCCATTATTAGTACTAATAATAGATTATTAGTACTAATAATGGATTATTAGTACTAATCATAGATTATTAGTACTAATAATGGATTATTAGTACTAATCATAGATTATTAGTACTAATACTAGATTATTAGTACTAATCATAGATTATTAGTACTAATACTAGATTATTAGTACTAATAACAGATTATTAGTACTAATGATAATAGATTATTAGTACTAATAATAGATTATTAGTACTAATAATAGATTATTAGTACTAATAATGGGTTATTAATACTAATAATGGGTTATTAATACTAATAATATCCATTATTTAGTACTAATAATGGATTATTAGTACTAATACTAGATTATTAGTACCAATAATGGATTATTAGTGCTAATAATCAATTAAAATGCTATAACAAAATTCAAATGTTGAGAAAACATGAAAATTAAGCCGTGGGGATTTTTTTTTGAAAAAACCGGGTGGATTCAAACAAAAATCATAAAATTCCAACCAATGAGTTCAAAAAAAAAGTATTAGTCCCATAATATTCTACTCCCTTTAAAGTAATATCAACAAATTTAAAAAGCTGAGAAATCTTCAAAATCAAGCCGTGGGGATTTTTTTTCAAAAAAACCAGGTGGATTGGCCCAAAAGTCATGAAAATCCAACCAATGAGTTTAAAAATAAAATGTCTGTCTCATCAAATTATACTCCCTTCAAAGTGTTATAAACAAATTAAAAATGATTAGAAATCATGAAAAACAACCCGTGGGGATTTTTTTTGTAAAAATCGGGGTGCATTGGCCAAAAAAAATAGAAGACCTTGTTTTTTTGGAAATTAAAAAATACCATAAAATTCTACACCCCTTAAAGTATATTAAACAATTTTGAAATTGTGAAAAAAAATTAAAATCCGCCCGCAAAAAATTGAATAAAAAATCCGGGTGCAAATGCGGAAAACCGGGTGTACTGCGCAGCAATTTGGACGTCGCTGCTGCGTAAAACCAGGTGTAAACGCGGAAAAACCAGGTTTTTTTATTAATGCCCTTTAAATAAATGATTTTTATTCAATGTGGTCATGAGTGTGGCTTGAACTCAGGTCCTTATGTCAATAACAGTTATTACTGAGCCAGTCTCTCACTGTTAGACTATTGTACCATTTGATAAAATGATGAGGTCTAAATTCCGTTTTGTTCAGACTATAAAAAATAATAAATAAAGAATAATAATAATTATTCAAGCTTGCAGTTTTCAAGTATTACATGTTACATTATTACATGTTACATAATACATGTAATATCTTGGTGGCTGACACTGACCGTCATGGGGTTATCTGGATACATGTTGATGATGGGGTGATAACCACATCCAACCCCTCCATCCTGAAACAACTGGAATGTGATATAAAAGGGGTTCTTAAAATTAAGTGGGCTGACACTCTTACCTACATAGTAGGTCTTACAGATAAGATGTCCAAAGCAGGTTTTGAGTTGTACCAACCAATGCTGGTGGACACCATCTTGACAGAACATTGGGACAGCGGGGTGACAGCAACTACTCCACTACCATCAAATTTCAATGCACAGATTGATTTCAACAGGAGATCAGAGGATTTGGGACACTACCTGCACGTCATCGGGTGTCTAAATTACCTATCAGTGGGTACGCGGGGGGATATTTGTTTTGCTGTCAATTACCTTTCCCGTTTTGCAGCTAAACCAGGTGCCAAACACTGGAAAGGCATTCAACACCTTATCAGGCAGCAGACACCACCATATGTGGTTGTTTCCTCAACACAACGCTACACCACCAAAGCTTTTGCAGACGAGGGCCTCCTGGGGGGGAAAATTTGCCCAATTGACATATGGGGTTTTCATCACTTTCCTCAATTGCCCAATACTTTGGATCTCCAGGCAACAACTTTCCCCGGCAGCCTCTACCTGTCATTCGGAGTATATGGCATTGGGGACAGCGACAAGACAGGCTCTATGGGTAAGACACCTGTTATGTGATGTGCTCAAAAAGGATTACATTGGACATCTGTTCTGTGACAATCAGTCAGCCGTCCATGTGGCAACAGATGACGCGTCCAATAAGTGCACAAGACACACTGACTGCGACTTCTACATCACCAATGAAAGTCTTTTCCAAAACAAAACCACCCTTACTTGGATCCCGACTAGAGATCAGATAGTGGACATCTTCACAAAATCTTTGGGAAGAGATCTTTTTGAGGAAATGAAGGGTAAAGTTATTGGCAATAACTAATAACAGTTAAATGGGTTGTATTTTTTTTTCAGCATGTCTTGCTTTCACCATATTTATTTTTGTTTTAATTCCATCTCTAGAAAGAGTTTTCCTTCTGACTTGTGCCCAGTTTCATGATCTTGTATGTAGTGCAAGGTCTACAGCAAGAGGGAGGGTGTTGTAACCAAAAGGGGTTACACATCCGAGGCCTCGCCGCAGCCCTTATATATACTCTCCCGGTGCATACTCCGGGAGAGAACCCATGTTCAATGATTATCTAGTTCTCTACCACTATTTATGCCCAATGGATGCACATAATCCCTCAATCCTTCCAAGAAGTATCTTTCTATGCCTTTCATTTGTTTATGGATTGTCCTTGTAACTCCAATACTGAAAATACCAGATTTCCCAACAAATCCATCTTTGGCCACTCAAATCATGGATGCAGTCCTTGTGTCACTTTATTATAGAGACCACCCCTTTGTGGCTGGAATCCAGACCACGAATTCATGAATGAAAAGGACACCATCCATAAATTGAAAAGGCTTTCTTTGTCTGGATCTTTCTGGTAGGTACAAAATTTAGAGTCTGTGCAATGAATTTACCTCAGTTGAATCCATTTCTTTTTCAGGCAATGTGAAGGATGGTGTCCATAAACTTGAGGCTGATGCAATAATTCCATGAAATTTAACTTGAATCTATCTCACATCTGCCTCCTTCCTCACTTGATATACAAATCCCTTCAAGTTATTACTCCTGCCTCACTTGACCATTATCTACATGTCAATTTCATCTTAAGCCTCTCCATATCCACTCAACTTCATCAATCTAATTTCAATCTTTAAAAGTGTTGTTGTTGATATTTTTTCTGCATAGTCAAACTCCCATGCTGCTTCTCTTTGTGGCAATATTTGTGTTTTTTCCATTGAATCACAAAATTATCCAAAACTTTGACATCATTGGAAGGGGACCACATTAATTTTTTAATTGATTTCTGCATGGAAAATCTCAACACCTCTGCTGTTCATGTGGAAATATCCTCTTTTGGCCTTAACAGCTCTCATTTCATTCTTGCCAGATTGTTTATAAATTCCTCCAACCATCTATGAATTCCTCAAAATAACTGAAATAGTTCCATTTGTGTGGTTGATCTTCTGCCTAGCACCAATCATCTCATTTCCCTTTTTTTACTCTTAAAAACCATGATTTCTGCTAACTTTAATTGATTTATGAGCAGTGATATTTTCCACTCACATCAGTCCTCTCTTCACCTTCAGGTTCATAATCACCCTCTCAGTTTTTGACACCTGTACCAGATGCCACTTTTGCCACCAGAGTTTTTCCATTTGTACATTGTAAATAAAACCCACAATTTTCCTTCAACTTGGACACCAAATTGATCTAAATTCAACTTTGTTTCTGTTGTATTGATGTATTGACTGACTGGGAAAATGAAGAGCCACAAACTCTCATCAAGGGCTCATTCCTTCCCATTCCCAACCAACAAACTTGTGACAACCAAGCAACCACATAAGCCTGAACCTGTTTGTGAATCAATAAACTAAAGGTGTATTTCAAAATGAGTAACATGAACATGAAATACAATAAGAAAACTAAGAGCGAGATGAAAGGGTAATACCTAAAGGCAAGAACAAAACAAATGAGATAAGATAGCTCTTAGGGCAAACAAGGACAAGGCAGCTGAGGAGGAGGCCAACTAATGTAAGGTAATATTAGCGAAGACAATGATCAGGAGAGATAATCATAAAACTGTTCAATACCTGAGATGGAGGATTTGTTGGATGAGAAAAGGAATCAAGGTGGAAAGGAAGGAAAAGAAAATAAGGAAAATAGAATAAGGAAGAGAGTGGATAATGATGGAAGATGATGAAGTCGAGGAGAGAGAAGAGTGGATGATGGTGGAAGATGATGAAGTCGAGGAGAGAGAATGATGTCAATAGATAAGTAATGCCAAGGAGGGAGAATGATGTCGATAGATAAGTAATCTTGAGGAGAGTTTAAAATATGAGTGACAACTATGTAAGTTGTTTGTTCCCTGGGGATTCCATTTCCTAGAAACAAGTAGCTTAAATATCTTCTTCTCAGGGGATCAAGCGAGAGGATTTGGGAGATTCTTGATGACCTGATCAAGAATAATCTTGATTTTAGCTGGTACAAATGACATCATCGGAGGTTCGAGAGGTTTGAGAGCGATAGGATTTCAACTGAGTTTAGTGCACGCCTTGAACGCAACAAGTTGCAGAGGAAGACTGAGATTCAGATCTCAACACTGTTGAGAGCCACCTACTCATTAAATTTCAACAGCATTTTTGGTTTTTCTCCCAATTAATCCATCAATCAAATGTTATTGCTTCACATTAAATTTTTCCAGAGCCATTCATTTTGGCCATCAATCATGTGTTATGTATGTCTCATTCAACCCCTCTGCTTCATTTTTTATGTCCCAGACACCTTCCCTTTTCACTAAATTCCTTCTTTCATTTTGGTCATGTATGATCAATCAATGTCTTGCTTTCATTCAAAATATCAGCATTTTATCACGCAAATGACTGCTTACATAATCAAGGCATACTGTTTTTGATCTGTTTGAAATTGCTGGCTCATTTGAATGATCTCTATTTTCTCAATTTTTAGTCCGATTACCCCCACCAACATTGTGAGACTCCAAAAGTGGTTTTCACCTCTTTTGGCTGAATGGAGAGAAGTATTGATGGGTGAAAACCCTGCCTCTCTGAAAGCTAAAGACTAACAACACCCCCAGCTAGGCTGGAAGAAGAAGAGAGTGGTCTAGTGTAGCTGAATATTGATAGACAACTTCCTAGAGTGGATTGGTTGTGAATGTGATATGTGTATTGCAAAGTTTCAGTATTTGATAAGTGGCCAAGAGTTAAATTGTGTTAATTAATTTTAATCAGATGGGGGGGAAATGGTCTGATGATCTGATGTCATGAGCTGGGGAAAGAGGAAGGGAGAGCCCCTCCTTATATAGGAAAATGTGAGGCATTGATGCTGGTGTTCTAGTTACATAAGGGGTTTTAGCTGGTGTGCTTTTACAAATGAGGCTTTTTTAGCTGGAATGCTGTGCAAAATACAGCTGCATACAGGGTGGCAGTGTAGTAATGAGAAAATTTAGCTAGTGATCTAGTTACAAGTGTGGCTTACACAGCCACTGTTTGCTATGTATTTATCTCAAGTGACCTGCACAGCTTTCTGTATTGCTGTGTAGTCTGCTTGAGTGGCTTGCAGTGCCCCAGTGGTTACTATGCAGCTGGCTTTATGTGGCTTGTGGTTGCTACACAGCCACATTTATACAAAAATACATGTGTAATTTAGATATACACTCTTTATACAGTCCATATAGTGTAACTGTGTATGTAACATAGAATGTCTGTGGTTAAAAAGATATTGGAGTGTTGTAAAATATATATGTAAACAAAAAAAAAACATTTTCCCCTCCAGAACGGAAATGTCTACCACAACGTCCAAGTCTTGTACTTGTCTCAATTGCTTCATTCCTTGCCTCTATCAATCCTATCAACCCTTGCTCTTGTCTCCATGAATTTTTTGTTCTCTTTTGTACTAATTGCACTCAATCAACACCTTTCTCACTTGTCTCATTGATCTCTTTCTCACCTGCTTGATCCATCTCTTGGCTTTACTACAATTTCTCAATCTTCATACAGTCTCAATTGCTAAAAATTCTCTTTCTCACTCCCTTGATCAATTTCTTGACTTTGCTACAATCACACAATCTTCATGTAAGTCTCAATTGCTTCAATTATCTTTACCACCAATCACTCAATTGATTGCTTGTCTCAACCACATTATCTTTACCATCAATCACTCATCTATTGCTTGATCCATTGCTTGTCTCAGTTGATCAATCAATTTCTCAGTTGCTCAATCAATCACTTGCCTCACTTGCCTGATCAATTTCTTTGCTCAATTGATCAATTCATCTCAATCACTCAACCAATCACTTGCAGCATCGCTCAATCAATTCTTCGCAACTCAGATCTCAGTTCCCCTCAATTGCAAGGTCCTGCCTTTAATTGCTTGCCTCCATCCTCCATTCTGATTACACATACATTACAAGGTGAGTCCATCAAATTTCTCATTGCTCTCCTTCACCATAGCTAGAGTTTCATTAACTTCATTTATTGCAATTCACAGATTAGCTTCATTGCCACCTCAACAACCAAAAGCAGTCTTAACCATCAACACGACTTGCACTGATCAAAAGAAACACTACCAGCATAACTGCCTAGGTTGAGTTCATCCCAGTTAAACTAGGATGAAAACAACCAATTTAAAGTAGGTTGACCTCAACCAATGAAATATAAAACCAAGGGGGGTCCATTGGATTTATATTTCATCAGTTGATTTCAACCAAGTTTAAATTGGTTGAGTGCATCCCAGTTTAACTAGGATGACCTCATCCTAGGCAATTATGCTGGCAGTGAAACACATGTAGCACAGGGCCCCCAGTCCCTGGGTGACTCTTGACTGTTTGCAGGGTGCAATGTCTACAACCTTCAGAGTCATACAGGGACTTGTGTGGATCCTTTTTCCAACCGACCCAATTCTCAACCACCACAGGGCCCCTGGTCCCTGGGTGACTCTTGACTGTTTGCAGGGTGCAATGTCTATAACCCTCAGAGTCATAACAGGACTTGTGTAGATCCTCTGACCCAGGTGCCTCAAAATCCATCACCAATCTACCCACCATAAGCCAAAAGATTCACACGGGCCACTCGCAAGCTGGATACCTCTACAAATGTCAATATCATTTGATGTGCCCCATCTCAAACTCCCACTTCCACCAAACCACTCATCTACTTGCCCAAACTCAATGCCCCACCCCGTCAAGTGGTTGTGTCTGCCACCTACACTCCACACTTCATCTTTGAACACAATTTTATCTACACAAACCCACAAACATCCACCTTTACCACCCCCTCTCAAATTATTCAAACTCTTTACGCCATGGCACAATTTTGCCCTGCCAACAAATTCAACTTCAACATCCTTGATGGTGAGATGCATATGATTGGTTTTTGTCCTGGAAGTGACTGGTATGTCATCCTTTTTTGAATTCTCTTGTCTCTAATCATTTCAACAAATTCAACATTTTTTTGCTCTCCAGGAACTTATGTTTGCAACAATCTTACCACTTCTGAAACTGTGTTGGACAACCAAATTATTATGGCACACACTCACTATTAGCATATGTTCCTGTTACTTGCTTATATCTCAGCATCTCAGTTCTCTAAAAGGCTCTTCCTCTGGGTGTTGGTGGTACTCTTTTTCTTCACTCTCTTTTGTCTCTTCACCACTGACACTCCAGGTATGTATTTACAGCGTGCTCTATTTCTTATCACACTTCATCATTCTTCTGACACATGTTTTTCTCTTTGTTTTTCATTATCTGAAATACATACTCTCTGTTTTCTCTTCACCACCAACACTCCAGTTTAAGACAAATTTGACCAAAGCTCCAGTCTCACAATGAATTTCTTGCAAGCCAAATGGAATCCATCTCTTGATTGGGGTATCAGCAAAACAAAAGCTTGATGCAAGATTACGGCATACCCAATTGGTTGCACGAGGATTGGCTTGAAATGAAAAAAGAGGACTGGATTGAGTATAAATTTGCATCTAATATTTCTGTCACTTACAATGGTTTTCACAACAAAGCTCATCAAGACAAAAAAGACATCAAATGGCATTTTCTCCTACATTGACAAGACATCCGGTCAACCCATTCCCCCTCCTTCTGGTGATTTGGGCCATGGTTCTTGCTTTCCCAGACATGCTTATCTCATTGATTTTTGCAAGTCTCAAGGTATTTTTAGAGCTTGTTTGGCAAACCACCCAATTTGAACACCACACTACAAAACCAACACCGTGCCTTCAACATTGAGAAGAAAACACTTGGACTCATTTTGGTTGCTCTTTCCAAATCAACCATAATCTTGCTAATGTTGCTAGAAAACTTAAAGGAGCTAATCCCCAAGCTATACTTGATGCCACCTTGTGTAAACAACAAAGATATCCATATTGATTTTATTATCTTGTCCTGATCAGATTGTTCCTGTTCTTCTTCCTTGGTTTTCTCCTCTGTCTTTTCATCCCACACTCTGGCTGTCATTTCATTTTGAAGAAATTGAATAAGAAATTCTTTTTTTCTTTTTTTTTGATCTCTTAAACATATGACCTTTGAAAAAATTGAAGCTCTTGATCATGGAAACATTTGAAAAAAAAAATCAGTGTGAACAGAATAGTGTTTAAAGTATTTATCCAGTTCCCATTAATTTAAAAGATGGGGAACCATTTTTGGAAGAAACCAGAAGCTATGAGAAAAAAAAACAATTTTTTACTTTTTGTATACAAAACATCATTGCTGGAAGTGGGAAAACTGGTCCAAGTATTTCCAGAATCGGGGTGCTGCTGATGAATGGACTCCACAGATCTGTCATAATCATGTTTGAGTGGAGCTGACCAATAAAGGATTCAGATTCAGTCGGAATGTTTAACACTTGTATATCCACAATCTTACTTATCCCCATCCAAAATGCCATTCATCTCCATGTTACCCAGCAACTTAGAAGACAGTCAGGTTTTTCCTGATGCTTTGGTTACCTATCATATTGATTCACGTCTCCTTACTAAACAAATTTCATCAGGTATCAAAAAGAGAATAAGTGGTCCGACAGTCAACGAGAAGCACAAGACAAGACTGCTTGGCGCACTTCTAGATTGGTTAATGTAAGCAACAATTGAATTGACCGCTTAAATATATTCCCGGACTAACAAAACCAAACGTTTCTTGCAGCTACAACATGCCCAAATTGCAACCTTAAGCAAGTATCAAAAGCTTTTGGGCCTTGTTCCAATTGTTGAAGGCGCATGCAGTGAAAATGATACCAATGATGAAGTATGTCAAATGATCCAAATTGCTTATTCAAAAAGAAATCCCAAAAAATGCACCATTTGATCAATCCCATGGCAACATCACAAAATTTCTTGCATGATGCATAAAATTGATGATTTGAAGGCTGCTATGATAGCAGCAACCCTGAAAGGCTCTTCTGGTGCTGCGGCCCGGGAGTGTCAGAATGTTTCTTTGCCAATTGAAAGCAAGCTCAAACCACCATCCAATTTTCCAAAGGCATGCTTTGATTGTGAATGGCTTGACTACCTCACCGAGCATCAAAGATCTGCTTTGAAGTTGCGCTCAAAACCTGATATTAGAGCCCTGGTTAAGGAACTTGAGGAGATGGTCCCCAGAAATTAGTTCTCATTTATAATCACATTTTTCCTTGTACATAAATAATTTATTTGTAAAAACTCGGAGATGGTCCCCGGAAATTAGTTCTCATTTATGATCACATTTTTCCTTGTACATAAAAAATTTCTTTGTAAAAACTCCTGTACATATATGATTGTAATTATATCTAATTTAACCTATCAAAATTTATCAAATCTAACCAACGCTTGACTCCGAGAAATATAATTCAACACAAACTGTGAATCAGAGAAATGGGAAATGAGTTGATAAAAATTGAAATAATTGATTACACATGGAGTTCCTGATAAGGATGGTAGCGCTGCCGCATGAGGAAAAAAAAAAAAAAAAAAAAAAGGGGAAAAATTGAAAAGTTGATCCATATACCTGATTTTTTGATCAATGTACCCTGAGGAAAAATGAACAATCTTTGTAGTGAAAGATGGTGAGGGGAAGAATGAAGATAAAATGAAGCAATTCACAACTTTCAGGTCAAAACTGATGCAGCTTGATTTTAGTAACAGTTATTCCAACAAACTCCAAATCCTGGATAATAAATTGAATATATGGTTATTGTGAATTGATCATAGCTAATAGGCGTAATTCTATATTTATCCTGAAAATTCCATTAAAAAAGAGCTTAAATTTGAGTGGACTTCAACTAATCATCCACAGGACCTGCATATTTAGTTCTTTAATGGTTAAAATTGGTCAATTTTGACCTGAAACTGTGTTTGGTTTTCTAATCATGGATTCTGATGGAATTTGAAGCTGGAAATTTCAGTAAAATGTCACAAATTTTCCAAAATATGACTGAAGTACCTCTATCCAAATGCATTCTATGGGTATTCCAAATTACTAAGGAATCAGGGACTGCTTAATAGCGGTTTCTCTGTTCCATGCAAAATTGAGAGATTAAATTCCATGATTCATCAATTTGGTGGAAATAGTTACAATGGACAACCAATATCCTCTATGTCAAATCATGGCCTCCAAGCTCAGCTGGATCGTAATATCAACCATGACTTCAAATGATAAAACAGCTTCCTTAAGAAATTGAAACCAATGTCTTGCTTGGTATATATGGGATATGGTATCCAATTTAGTATCCTAAATAAAATGTAATTCAAGTTTGACAATTGGTGGTTTGTCTGGAGGATGATGGGAGTATTTAAGCAAGGCGCTTATGGGGTGGTTTTATTATCCAATCTTTGAAGTTTGTGTATCTTTTGATAGAGAAGGCTGAAACTGGAAATTGCTTCTGAAGAGTAAACTCCAAAGAGTACTTTAGAGCAGATGACTTTTGATAGAGGAAATGAAATACATGAGCTGAATTTCTTGGCCCAAAGAGCTAGTGTGCTTGAATTTCACAGCAATCATGGTTTCAAATGGATCAAATAAGAGGTTTATGATCCAAATGAACAGCTCTAAATTTTTCATATGAAAATCAAAGCAACTGAGCATATACTCAATCAAAATGTTTCATCCAGCACAAATTATCTGTTTATCAGATGTATAATTGATTTGAAGGATTTTTAATTCCTCTGTGATTGAATTACCTGGGGATTTCACCTGTAAGGTTAAATTCTTGATGTTGAGTTTCAGTTACCAACTGAAACCCACAAACAGTGAAATCTTCTGTAAATCTCATATGATATCATCATTCCTTGGAATATATTAAGAGCTCAAAAATACTGGATCATACATGAAATCACTCAGAGTGTGCCTCTTTTTTTAGCGGTTCTTCAAAATTCAAAAGAGGTCAGAATCTTTATTTCTACTATAGTAGAGTTGGTGCTCGGGGAAATTAAAACTCAAGTGGAATACCCTGGCAGTTATATCTTGTAATTTATCATCTAAGCTGAGTGAATTGAATGGATAGGTTTTTCAGGCGGTTTTCTGTGAACCAAAGTTGTAATGTATTACCCACATAACCCTTCAAAATTTATTTAAAAACTTCTTGTCAGAGTTGATCATAATTTATGAAGCCTGAGAGGGATTTGCTTCAGGGAAAACAAGGTCTTTGTATTTCACCACACTGTCTCCACTTTGTATCCAACATATATCAATCACTTGATTAAAGGGATAGCAGAGGGATACATATGTTTTATGCCTGATGTCTGGCTATCTGAATCCACTCATATGTATCCAGTTTTGAAATATATCATACTGCAGGGGTGAATGCATCATTTTCTCATGTGGTCTCTACCAAATAAGTGTCTTGGGTTTGATCTAACCTACCCCCCCCGAAGGCTAGTGAAAATAGCACATGCAAAGAGAAGCACTCTCCTTGAAAATGTCCAATCAGTTATTTTCATGCAATATTTGAGCTGCCTTATACACAAAATCATTGAAGTTTCATCAAACCAAAAATAAACATTTTTGTGGGTGGTTCTTCATGCAAGAAGCGTGCAGCTTGCATGTGGTTATTCAAGATCCTTTCATTCAGGTAAAAACCAAATGAAAAAATTTGCAGTTGAGTTTAATTTTCACTAAGTGTTGGAATTTCATCATTCACATATCTCATTGTTTTCTCTGTTTCCGTATCTATCACGCCTGTCACTTCCTGTCACTCAATTCTCCCCATAAAGATTGAATTTGCATGTAATCCACCATCTTCTGTCCTACAATCTGACTCCAAAGTTGTTGTAAATTTCAAACCTAATGTTTATATAGAAATCAAAATATCTGTTCATCTAAGTGCATTTCCTCGAGGTCAAAACTTCTTGTTGGATGATTAATTTTCTGCAATGCAACCTAGCGGACTGTATTTCTTTGTTTTCTCCTGACTCAGGTCTTAGTATCCAGAATTCCTGTCCACATCCTCTTTATTTTCCCTTGGTAAATATCTCTTCAAAAATTCCTGGAAGATCTGAAATTTCCACTTGTACTGTAGCATAAAAGTATAATTATGAGCTGGGGCTTCATCTTAGTGATTAAGCCCAGCGGGCTTAAGGATGGTTGGACCAAAAACAATCAAGGGTCAGGCCAAAAATGACAAGCTCAGTTAGAATTTAAGCCCGGCGGGCTTAATCTATATCAGAAAATCGTGGCAGTTGTATGTCTCACCAATTAAGTAAGTTTTGGGAAACACATAAAATCATAGAATCTGGACAATTTTTTTTTGAATCCAGAGTGATTGATGTTAAGCCCAGCGGGCTTAAGAATGCTTGGACTAAAAGACTTTGAGTGTAGGGCAACAAGGAAGCACAGGGGTGTTTTTAAGCCCGGCGGGCTTAATCTAAAAAAGATATTCCTGGTGGGCTTTTGCGTCACTAGGTAAGTACGATTGGGTCCCGCATAAAATAATAGAATACATCAAAATTGTTTGGTTTTAATCCGAAATTCATTGATATTAAGCCCGGCGGGCTTAAGGATGCTTGAACTAAAAAAATATTGTATGTGCAGGAAAACAAGGAAAATCAAGGGTTCTGTTTACGCCCGGCGGGCTTAATCTACAACAGAAAATCCTGGCCGGCTTATGAGTAATTGGGTAATTAAGATTGGGGTTCGACATAAGATCATAGGATATGGCAAAGTTGTTTTGTTTGAATACAAAATTTATTGGTTATTCATGGAAAAAGAATGAGATTTTTCAAATCATGTGAATCATTTCTAACCAAAGTTGATATTATAAAATGACAGATGGAAGCTGAAAAGGTAATCTATAAATACAAGACCAGTGTCAACCATTCTTTGATAATAAGTAATCTTGGGTCTTAGTTGGAAAAAAAGAGTGCGATGATAGGAGGTGAGATCAGAAGGCTTCCAGAATTGATTGGTAAGAGATATGGTAAGAAATATATCATCAAGCCAATCATCATGATTTTCAATTTCTTGCTCTTTCTCAGTAATTTTGCATAACTTACCGGAGGACTTGACATGGTTTTTGAAAATTATCTAAAGTATCATCTAAGGATAATCTAGGATTCAGAGCTGTAACACCAAAACAGGATGGTATACACATTTCAACAACACCAAAAAACTATACAGGAGATTTGATACCCAAGAGGGCTTTTCCATGCGGGGTGCTTCCAAGTAGTTGACTTGAGCTGTTTTTGTGGATATTTAAAAATTCTCATGTAATTGAATGGCCAAATTTCATTAGGATCAATAACATCTTTTCTCTTACAATTCTTTTTGGGACTTGACAGGGATACATTTAAGCAGATTTGAAGAGAGAATCAAAAAAGAAATTGATCCCCACCTGAAATCTTGTTGTGTCTAAATTAAATTATGTGTGAGGTTGAAATTTATTGAGACAGAAATGAGAGATATAGTCTATATCAAATTAATAGGAGGTTGAAATGGTGATTCACAAATGGATATTAACATATGTGGGGGAAAAATGATCCTACACCTGGAAAGTTTTTCCTGATTCCAACTAGGGCATTCAATTTGATTTTAGAAAAATCTATATCCCATATTTATGAATGTGCAATGTGGCACCAAAATTAATGGAATAATATTTTGTTGATTTTTTGCAGAATTCAAGGCCCACGTTCCATAGATGCTTTTTGATAGGAGATTTTTTGCTTGTGTTCTTAGTTCAACTTGCACTTACCATAATTACAAATAATCTGATGAAGGAAAAAGAATATACTATCACTGTTTTTCTGAAACTTGTGAACATGGAGGAAGTAAAAAAATTGGGGAAACCAATGCCATATTGGCTTCAAATTGAATAGCTGATGGGTACAAAAGAATCATTCTTAACAATGCAAGGTTTCAACATAGACAAGGAATATGTAATCAGAATTTTGTTCCTTTTCCACAGGAAAAGTTGAATTTTTCAACTTAAATTTTGCAATAAATGGCTTATAATGAATCATGTTGTTTACTTCAAGTTGATTACCAAGATTGGTTTTATTTCCATGTGTAATCCCAAAATATCAAATTTATACAAAATAAAATATTAGTTGTGGTTGAATGACTGTGCAACAATTGTACCAGAGTTGAAAACCACAAGGAGTTCATGTTAGCCATGTTGTAAAGAATATTTTTTTTGAAACCTTGAATTTCACTATATTTTTTTTGAAACCTTGAATTTCACTTGATCAAGCTACTTGATGTTTTTTTTTTGGATTTTGAAGCTTGTGCATATCAGAAATTCAGCTTCCAAGGTTTTGGCAGTGGGGGTGGTGGATCTCCTGGGGTGATGTATGCACTTTTCAAATATAACTGGCTTATTTCAGAGTTCTATGGTCATGTGTTCCAAGAACTTTAGTAATAGATAAACCATGGTTGGATATAATTTTCATCCAAGATCAAACTATAGTCTCCATTTCACAAATTATAATTTGTTTGATTTTGTTATGAGCTGTCATGGATTAAACATTGGTTGTAATAAAAAGAATTTCTTGCCTCAGAAATTTCTATAGAAACAATTGGATCTTTTGATTTTTTTTGAGAACTCCTCTGATGTATCATTATACATTGGTGATACATAATAGATATGCATGGAGGTAACATTGGTGCACACCAAGGATACACAGTAGATAGAGGTGGGATAAGTGGGGGATATAGAGAAGTCACCTCCATGGAGGTTCCACTTTTTTTTTCCTGGTGAACCTTGTGGAAAACTTTATTATCATAGATGGTTGCTTTTAATCTGTTTCACATTCCTGGATAAGTTATTCTTCTCTCCTGGTTTTCCTGCTGCTATCTCTCCAAATCCTGCCAAGTTCCATATCTTTACAATTGTTTATCACTCATGCAAAATAACTAACAGCTAATTTTTTACCTACCTGAACCATCCTATTTTCTTTTGCTATCTTGAGTTAATTTCAAATGTTTCTGCAGGGTTTAGGTCATGTTGAAGCTTGGGGGGAACAAAGTAATAATAGACAAACTCTCCTTCTTTATCATCAAGAGATACCCTGGGGTCCTCCTTGGGTGCCTCATCTTCCATTCCTTGATCTGAGGGAAGAAAGGGGCCTTCAGCCCTTCCACACACAGGGGCCCATCTCTTTATCATTCTCCCTGGCCTAATTCTATTGCCAGAGCTGAACAGAAAAGAGAAAAAAAAGAAAATTCTAATCATGAAATAGAAAAAGATAAGAAGTCTTGAAAAACACTAATAAAAGATCAGTATTGTTGGAGGAAGGGGCTGGGGGAAAATGATGCTTGTTCCTATAGAACCCCCTCCCCTCAAACAACTTCATAAAGAAAATAATGAAATAATGAGAGAGGAAATGATGATATAGATTGGAGGAAGGGGCCGGGTGCAAATGATGCTTGCTCCTACAGCACCCTTCCCTCAAAATTAACATGAGGGGAACAAATGTATTGGAGGCTGGCTGGGTGCAAATGAAGCTTGCTCCTACAGCAACCGCCTCTGAATGATAAGAATGAGAAGAAAAAGAAAAGATTGTAGCAAATAGATTAATCAATACATACCAAACTACATTTGTTTTTTGATCATGCTGGTGGGCACCAGCTAGAACAAAGGCAGGGATTGATCCGGTTGGATTTTGATGAGCGCCCAATTGCAAACTAGGGATCAGAGTGGCGTGTGGTTGGCTGCATGTTTCTTTGTTGAAGCTCCTGGAAAGTTGGAGGAGCAAGAAGTGTTATCAAGTGCCAATATGCTTGCTGTGCAGTTGGTGTAGTGGCAAGCCAAGAATAGCCAGGTTGAGCAGACTTTCTGACTGAGAATGATGTTGGCTGTGCTCCAGATGCCAATTGCCAACAAGGAGAGCCAGTTGAAGTTAATGGCAGCTTGTTTGTGCTGGGTGGCCTAGTAAAGGTGTGATAGTTTGAATTGAGGGAGCTGTTTGATGTGTGTACCTGGAAGCAGCAGGGACAGATCAATAGTAGCAATGCAATCAATCCAGTGTACCAAAGAATGAGCTGTCAGCTTGCTCAGCAGAGGATCAGGCAGGAAAACAATGTACTTGAGTGTAAGTCTTTTGAGAATAACTGTCAACCAATGTTGGCTCCTGTAGGGGGACATTTAGTAAGTCAAGGGGTCCATGAGGGAACAAAAGACGGAACAAGTGTCCTTATATCTCTGAGAAAGAAGATGAGCCGTCAAGCTGAGAGAAAGAAGTGACAAAGCTATGACAACTAATTGGTGGGAAAGGAAAATCATGACAGATGAGTAATGAGAAAGTGGGGGTTATTTAGAGTAGTTTATGATGTAGTGTATGTTATTTAGTAAGTATAGAGGTTATGTATTCTTTATTATGTATGATGTACCTTGGATATGAAATATATAACTACTTTATGTACTTGTACTATAATATTCTAAGCTTGCCTGTAGCTCTGGAACTAGAAGTAAATTGAGAGTGGTTGGAGTATAAGACTAGGGTTAAAATGGGGTGTAGAATTTGATTATCAAATAATAATGAAGGATATGTGTAAGGATTGGGATGTATGAGTATATATTTGTAAGTAAATGCAATTTATTGGTGGTAATTAGTCTTGGAAATTATAGTAATGATGTGGAATGGATCACCACATTGATGGAACAGGGAGGGGTGGAGCACGAGAAAGGAGGACAAGATCTTTCTGAGGGAAATCAGATTTATTTTAGAAGGGAATACTTACTAATCCCATAAGTCCATTCATTGATGACGATGTTGTAAAATACGCAGAAGGAGCAATTTGATTTGCATGAGTGGTAAGTGTGTAATTGTTGAAGGACATAGCCAACAAGATGATATTTGTGAAAGGGAGGTCAACAAACCAATGGACTAACAGGGTGGAAATGATGATTGTTTATAATCAATCAATTGTTTTGTGTGTTTGAGATGTGTTAGAGTTAGAGGATCAACAAGATTACAAACATACTCTTAGTGCATACATTATCCCATAATCTAACTTGTAATAGAGTTACTGTAGCTCAGTCAACAAGAGCTGTGGCCCATGTATGTAGTTTATCTCTGCCTTTCCGGTCCCGGTTCCTCTCTCTCCTCACCGAGTTTGGAACCAATACCGTAGCGTGCACGAGCTAACAGCAACACATTTATTGTCGTCAGGTGAGTGCAATATAACCAAGTTTGGAACCAATACCATAGCGTGCACAAGCTAACAGCAACACATTTCTTGTTGTCAGATTTGCCTCATCTTATAGGTTAAAAGCCGGCTTGGCTGTACGCTTTTGGGATTTGCGCTCTGGATAACGGTTTGGATGAATGATAGAGAGATAGATTTACAAGACTCAGACTACAAACCAGCAAGAGAATAATTTGATAGAACATCCAATCATTCATTGATTGAAGACAATATACCTAGATTTATCAGAAGAAGGGAAACAATTTTTCATTTACCTCATCAGAAAGTGGAAAGAATGAATCACCAAAATCAGTTCAGTGCTGATGATTTCTTGGAAATTTGAGATCAAATGAACTGCATGCAGGCCTTTATTGATCAGAATGTCAATCAAGCTGCACAACCGATCCAACCTTGAGGAGACACCAGATCCGAGACAATCATTTGCAACTTCTTTTGATTGGTCAGCAGAACACATGCTGATCACAACCCTGACCAGGTGACATTGGCCTATGATGGTCATAATTTCCAGGTCTGGGAGAAAGAAATCAACCGTACCCTTGATTTTGTCTTTCAAGCGGACGGATTCACAAAGTTGGACAAGAATTTCAGCCTCCGCGAAGAGCCAAACAAGCAGAAGGCCATCTCAGCTCTCCTCAGGATGACGGTTGTCAAAGCGTTACGCAATATCCTTGACAATGCAGATTCAGACACTCCACTGAAGATTTTCAAACTCTTGAAACAGAAGTGCAGTCATTCAGACAGACAACACAAGTTTCTAGTTGTTGGTCAACTGGTGAACCTGACCAATGATAGGACTCTGGGTAGTGACGTGACTCTGTCTAACTGGACCAAAATTTCTTCCGAACTATCCCAGATGGAGGTCACAAGGGACAAACTCCTGGGACTGTTGCTTCAGAGTTGTTTCATAGCTCCTGCCAAGGTATATCCGAAAACATTTGATTTCTCAATTGATGGAAGAGTCGAGTCAAAGGAAGCACCATCGTTCAATGACGTCACAACGGTTATCCCGTTGGCATCTATGAAAAATAAGAAAAGATTGGCAACTAGTTTGGAGTCATATGCACCCATTGACTTGGACTCAATCAATGCAGTGAGGAACATGCAATCCCGTTACGTTCACCCAAACGCAACGAGCAAGCGTTTGTTCCTGACTGCACCTACATCAAACAAGCCAATGTCACCGGCTGCTTCTCTATCGATTGAAAAAGCGACCTACTATAAGGGTCAACCTCTCACCGGAAACCTGAAAACACGATACGGGGACGTGTGCCACTACTGCAAGCAAACAGGTCATTGGTACAATAACTGTGCAGCGTATTGGGATGACGTCAACCAAGAAGTGATCGAGCAACCCCCTCCTGGGCATGAAAGCCCTCAGTCAAACTATCTTCCACCTAGTCAAAATAAACAATTTCATGGTAGGATCGGCCAAGTAGATGTGCCCGACATCAATGATGGCAAGGTACTACTAGACTCTGGAGCATCAACTCACATGAGTGGTAACCTCAAACATTTTATCTCTTTCCAAGAACTTCCACAGCCAAGGACTATAGCATTAGCGGTTGCTGAGGTGACTGTTGATGTTAGATTCAAGGGAACTGTGAGGATCCATTTGAGCAAAGGGACAATTGACATTGATAACATTTATTTCTGCCCCGGAGTCAATGGCTTAATCCTGTCGGTTGGACGCTTAGCTGATGCCGGTTGGACAATCAATTTTCAACATTCTACTGCAACCCTTATTAGTCCAGATCTTGTGACTTTCAATGACACGTATCAAAACCATTTTTGGTAAATCAAAATGTGTAAAGAAGCAATGCAGATTATTAAGGTCACTCACCTACCGTTGTTTGACCCCTACCTGTGGCATCTTTGCCTAGGAAACGTCTCTGAAGGAATAGTTAAAAAATACTTAAAGCTCCACTACCCCGAAGAAATTGATAAGAAGATCTGGAAATCTTTCTTCTGTGAGCAGTGTGCCAAGTCAAAAGCTTTGGATAAGACGTCTCCCGGTTCAAATTCTCTTATCCCTTGTGATCAACCATTGGATCTGTTGGTGACATACGTGGCGGGACCTTTCCCATACGACATTTCTGGACAACAATATGTGTTAACTTTACCGGACCACGCGACCACATATATCTGGACTGCTATTATTACAGATAATGGGGTGAACAACATGAAGACGACAGTTGGACAATATCCAAAGTACATTTGTAGCGACAACGCACCTGAATTCACCGGAGCTCTTGCAAAGCAACTGGAGCCTCTTGGGGTCATGCTAGCACCGGTAGCTCCGTACAGTCCAGAGCAGAATGGCAAAGCTGAAAGAGTAAACTGAAGGCTGGGCAATATGGCCCTCACAATGCTCCGTGAAAGCAAAATGCCAAAACCGTTCTGGAGTTACGCATATCAAGCAGCGGCCTACATACACAACCAGATCCCCAATACAAAAGTAGACACGTCACCCCTGAAGGAACTATTTGGCTTGGATATTTTTCCTGACTGCTTGTATCCATTTGGTGCTGAAGTATTGGCACTAGTCCCAAAGGAACAAAGCAGCAAGCTTGATGAGCGGTTGCAAAATGGCAAACTTCTGGGTTATCCTCAAGCTGGAGGCGGTAAGCTGATATGATTGCCAAAAGAAGGTCGTATGATACATTCAACAGCTGTAATGTTTCCCAAGTTTCAATTGTTGCCGGTAAAGAAACAGGCCAGAAAGACTGACCTGGATTTCATTCTGAACCAAATCGTGCTACGACTTGGCAAAGAGGCAACAGACAAGATAGCAGAGAAGGAACAACAAGCAATTTGTGACTTGCCAGTGTCAGTGGACAGACGACTACAAACAACTATAAAGAAGGCGCTGGGAGGACCGGCGGCTGATTTATGGAAGGAGGCGGCAATTTACGAGATTGATAAGTTCATTGATCTGGGAGTTTGCAAACCTGTTGATCCTTTCCCGGGAGCAAAAGCATTAGGATGCAGATGGGTTTTCACAATCAAATTGCCAGACATTGAAGGCAACAATGAAATATACCGTGCACAATATGTGGCCAAGGGTTTCAATCAGCAAATCGGACGCAATTGCAATGAAACTTACGCCCCTAATGCATCCCTGAACACACTGCACATCCTGATTTCTCTATCTGCCCAACATCAGTATCCAACATCGACGTTTGACATGAGCTTGGCATACCTGTACAGTCCTATTGACAAAGAAGTTTATGTCCAACCTCCCGTTCAACTCAAACCGGAATGGAAGGGGAAGATCATGCGTTTGGAAAACGGGGATGTACGGGACATGGCAGGCGGCAAGATGCTGGTGGCAGTTCTTTAAGCAGAAAATGGAAGAGGTAGGTTTTGTTGCATCAGAACTGGAACAATTTCTCTACGTGTATCACAACGGGAATGATTTTTTTGTCATTTGGTTACATGTAGACAATGGGTTTGTGGTGTCTTTGTCACAAGGGCTCCTGGATGGATTGTGGGACGCAATGCAACACGAGATGAAGCTCAAGTGGTTCAATGGATTGAAGAAGATGGTTGGCATCAACATCACTCAAGACAGTGGGATCATACACATGGACCAATTTACTCTTGCGCAACAGATTGTGGATGACTATTGACAACCTGTTGTAACACACAGGAGCACATTGCCAGAAGATTCCCTCGAAATAAATGCTTTTGAAGCAATTGAGGAAACAGAGTATCGTTCAATTATAGGATCACTGATGTATCTTGCATCTGGAACTAGACCAGATTTATCTTATGGTGTAAATTTACTTGCAAGATACAGCAGCAGGCCTTCAGAAGCGCATTGGAAGGCACTCGACTACTTGGTAGGATTTTTGAAGAGGACAACTACAACAAGATTATTGTTTGAAAGCAAGAAGAATAAGTTGGATCTGTGGTTGGATGCAAATTGGGGAGGTGAATACGAGCGGTCAACGTTGTGGGAGAACTTATATACCAGAGGTGCAGCACTGAAGCTGAGCCCGCAGCCGCGAGCTCAGCGGCAGACTGAGGCTGAGGTAAGGGGGTACCTACCAAATGTCATCGGACATTCCGCGGGGAAAAGCACGGGGCGCAGCATGTGACATTCTATAGTTGGCGCGGGCGATTGGTCGAGCGGACAAAGGCCGCTTCAGTATGCGCGACGTAATGGACCGGGCGGAACCACGGGGTTCGGGGCGCCAGGCCGCAAGCGGAGCGGGGGCAGAAGAAGCGGGGTCGTGCGCAGGGAAGCGACAGACGGCTGCGGGGGTCAACGGGGTATAGTAGTCGGGGACAGGCTGCGGTGTGATGCGGGATCGAGGAGACAGGCAAGTAGGGCTCCAGGGACAGTACCGGGGAATGCGGGACATGATTGGGGGGACTGTTGTATAAATAGAGGGTTGTACCAGGGCTGCGGGTCTTATCTTATCTTATCATCTTAGTAGATAGCTATCAACTACAGAGTACATAAGAAAAACCTCATTGTTTAGAGTTCTCTCAGCAATTATTCAGCGTGTGCGGACAAGCGGAACTGCGTAGGGCATCATCAGGACGACGAACGCAAGAGGAACGGTCCCCTTGCTGAGTATAAAGGTGTTGCAGGGAAACCAGTTGACTTTCCGCTGACAGTGTTTATCCCGCAGAGGAAATCAAAGAACCACCGGAACCAACCAGGAAGAAGGGCAACCTACCATTTCTGTTACCGAGGTCGCCATTATTTCCACAACGTCTGGGTATGTGATACAACATTGTGGTAATTTGGTAGCATGGGGTGCAAAGAGGCAGACGGTAGTGGCGCTATCAACGTGCGCGGTGGAGTATGTGGCATTATTGGACAGCTCCCAGATTATGGCGGGAATCTCAATCCTTTTCAGCAACATCAAGCATCAAATTCCTTATTTCCACAACGTCTGGGTATGTGATACAACATTGTGGTAATTTGGTAGCATGGGGTGCAAAGAGGCAGACGGTAGTGGCGCTATCAACGTGCGCGGTGGAGTATGTGGCATTATTGGACAGCTCCCAGATTATGGCGGGAATCTCAATCCTTTTCAGCAACATCAAGCATCAAATTCCTTATTTCCACAACGTCTGGGTATGTGATACAACATTGTGGTAATTTGGTAGCATGGGGTGCAAAGAGGCAGACGGTAGTGGCGCTATCAACGTGCGCGGTGGAGTATGTGGCATTATTGGACAGCTCCCAGATTATGGCGGGAATCTCAATCCTTTTCAGCAACATCAAGCATCAAATTCCTTATTTCCACAACGTCTGGGTATGTGATACAACATTGTGGTAATTTGGTAGCATGGGGTGCAAAGAGGCAGACGGTAGTGGCGCTATCAACGTGCGCGGTGGAGTATGTGGCATTATTGGACAGCTCCCAGATTATGGCGGGAATCTCAATCCTTTTCAGCAACATCAAGCATCAAATTCCTTATTTCCACAACGTCTGGGTATGTGATACAACATTGTGGTAATTTGGTAGCATGGGGTGCAAAGAGGCAGACGGTAGTGGCGCTATCAACGTGCGCGGTGGAGTATGTGGCATTATTGGACAGCTCCCAGATTATGGCGGGAATCTCAATCCTTTTCAGCAACATCAAGCATCAAATTCCTTATTTCCACAACGTCTGGGTATGTGATACAACATTGTGGTAATTTGGTAGCATGGGGTGCAAAGAGGCAGACGGTAGTGGCGCTATCAACGTGCGCGGTGGAGTATGTGGCATTATTGGACAGCTCCCAGATTATGGCGGGAATCTCAATCCTTTTCAGCAACATCAAGCATCAAATTCCAATGAACATCTAATGTGATAACCAAAAAGCCATTTTAATTGATAAGGACAACGGATCAAGGAAAAAAACAAAGTATCTGCTCCATGCTTTCTACTTTGTAAACAATTTTGTCAGGGACAACAACATCAAAATCAGCTGGACGTCAACTGTGGATCAAGCAGCGGACATCTTCACCAAGCAACTCGGACCCAATAAAATCAATGTGGCGGCCAATAAATTGCGCTTGAGGTGGTAATGTTTGCAATCTTGGGGGGGAGTGTTACAGTTGGAGGATCAACAATATTACAAACATACTCTTAGTGCATACATTATCCCATAATCTAACTTGTAATAGAGTTACTGTAGCTCAGTCAACAAGAGCTGTGGCGCATGTATGTAGTTTATCTCTGCCGTTCCGGTCCCGGTTCCTCTCTCTCCTCACCGAGTTTGGAACCAATACCGTAGCGTGCACGAGCTAACAGCAACACATTTATTGTTGTCAGGTGAGTGCAATATAACCAAGTTTGGAACCAATACCATAGCGTGCACAAGCTAACAGCAACACATTTCTTATTGTCAGATTTGCCTCATCTTATAAGATGTACTGCAAGATGGTGGGTAAATGAGCAGGAGGTAGAGAGTATTCATCTTAGTGGCTGTCACATCAAAGGGAGGGTGGAAAGTTTGGATGATTGACAAAACAACTTGTGAGTTGGGTGGCTGATTAGGTAGGAGGAAGAGGGACTGTATTCTATTGAGCGGGCCAACGTCAACAAGTGATCTAGTTTGATTGTTTTGGTTGGTGATACTTGTATGAATTAGATATGATTGATTGGAGTGATCTGAATAAATTGGGTGTAGAATTAAAGGTCAGTGGACCATAGACAGAGGAGAGACAGCATGATCAGGACAGTGAACCTGTAAAGGACAGCGGACAATGTGCATAGGAAGTGATCAAGGCCACTGAGCAGCAAGAGATCCAAAAAAACGACTTACTGGGCTAGGTGGACCTGCAGATTACAGATGTGTAAGCTCAGTGATCAATCCAAGCAAAGCGGATCAACAATCAATTAGAACCCCATTCAAAGTCGCCGGGTTGTTGACCAAATGATCCCTTTCAAAATAATCCTCCCATTGTGTCACACTGCGAACGACGTTCATAATCAAAGCAGACCACAAGGGAAAATTGGACCCATTGATGAGGAGCTGAGGGGAAACTTGCTCTCTTAGCTGATGCCATCGGAGCTGATTTGAAACCAGAGACGTTGACGCCAACGCAACGCCTGAAATATTGTTGGACAAGTTGTGAATCAGTAAAACTTTCAATAGGTTATCATCAATACCAGCAAGTCCCGTCCTCTGGAGCTTGCAAGCTATTATGGTGTCCAGTGACTCCAACGGCTTTAAAGAATCATTGACTGGGGACTGATTAGGAAGAGGTGTTTCAGGAACTTGCTGGTCATTTGAACTCGACAGGAAAGAATGTTGAGCAGACATTGTGTTGGAAGAGGTATTGGAGATTGAAGAATTGGCCGATAAGAAATGATTTGACTCAAAAGAGTCTTCAGGAATATCAGGTAAAGTGGCTCGAGGAGGGGTAACTTGGGCCGAAAAATCTGGGGTGACAATATCAGGACTTTTAGAGTGTGTACAAACCATAAAAATTGTAAAAGCAATAGACACAGAAGGATGTCTGATAATAAGAATCTAACTCTATTATTCAGAAGTGTATAAAGAGTAGTATGGATATGTCTCCACAGAAGGGTGAAGATTGTAGCTGTCTTGGTTGTACTTAGCCTCGCTGGTAACAGCGCGGGCTCATAACCTCAAGAGCTGAAAATCCTATGATGATGTGTAGAATGAGAAAACTCCTCCAAAGGGAAAATATATTTCTAGAGATGTGTAAACTATATATAGTGTTTTTTAATACATAGGTTGGTTAATGAGAAAACAAATCCATAATCTACTATGTATATAATAAATATGCACATATTGTAATCTAATAGTATGTGAAAATATAAATATTTATATAAATAAATCTATAATCTGACATAACACAACCAGCCACCTAACCCTCCAACCATAGTAAAACGTGCCCCTAACCCCCTCACCCTCATTCCTAGTGATTGTTTTGTAAACAACCCGGCGAGTTGGCCATGTGATTCCAGAAAGGCCGAGTCTCAAAGACAAAATGGGAAAAAGGCCGGAATTCCCTTCAACACCTCTTGAAATTTCCTCTGACCACTCCCAACATTTCCAAGATTCCCACTGCCTTGTTTGTCTATAAAAATGCTCAGTTCAACCAGGACCATTGGATTAAATGAATTTCTGAAACAAGTGAGTGTTTTACCTTCTCTGTATAAGTACATTTCCTCTGTCCATTCCAGTCAAATTATTTTTGATCAAACTTCTCAGGTGATTCTATGCTATCCTACTCAGAATCCAAGCCATGGTTCAGTCCAGATATTGTTCACTTGGACCTCATGACGAACCAATTACTTTCAACTACCCCAATCCTCCCTCTCAATTCAAAAGCTAGTCATCCAGAGTCCAACCTTTTCCAAGCTCTTGCCTCTTGTATCAACACACCAAGCCATTGGCAGATCCATGAATGGGCTAAGAGCGTTGCCCTCTCAATACAACACATATCAGACGGAAACCCCCAGGCACCACAAATTGAAGCAAAGCCAAACTCCATAAAACGTCATCTCATTGTCTTGATCTGGCTCAATACAATGAAAACCACCATGCCCACCCTTCAAAAACTTACCAAAGGAGAGGATACTGATGGGAAAATTACCCATCAACCACTCAAAACCCCAACAGCATCAACAACAGACAATGCATTGGATGACCTAAGCAAAATCATCATTGATCTCATGATGTCTCATACCATCATCCAGGCCCACATTGATGAGGAGTTCAATCCTTGTAAAAAGAAATCCCAAAGTTCCTCCGATACCACAATTGCCCACCAAATGGAGCAACACACCAGCCTCTCCCAAATTGCCAGTAAACACAACTACTTCCCCTTCATTTACTTTCTCCTGGGAGGCGTACGTAAACTCTTCAACACCACCCAAGACCAAAGGCAATACACTATCAGCAACTGTCTTGGAATCATCTGTGCATCTCATCAATATATCAGGTATCCAATCCAAACTTTTCCCCTTCTGAAAAATTCTGGTTAAATCTTGGTACATACTTTTGTCAAATTATCTCTTCTGTTCAGAATTCCCCCCATGATGTCTCTAGGTTTATTGGTCCAACCTGCCACCTTTTAGCCAAGTGTATTGCTCATGGTTATATTAACTACACAGCAGGCAAATCCACCTCTTTCAATATCCCCAGTTCTAGTACCCTTCGTATTACTTAGTCACCATTCCATGATGTTATGTGTCAATAAGTAAATAATATATGTTTGCCCCTACCCTTGTACATCCTCCAGCTGAGCAATGTCACAGAACCAATTAATCCCGGCGGGCTTAATTTATCATGCCATTTCCTTTGCAACCCGTCCCCTCTTGTTCACATCATACGCCTGGTCACATGAAATTCTGCAGCTTCAAACTAAGCCCGGTGGGCCTAATCATTGAATGATGTTCACCCAATATTATTGGTGGACATCAATTGTAAACCTCATAGTGATGTGTCATGGAGAATCAATAATCTGGATCTGGTCCCATGAGCAATGTTCTGTATCCATGCACATGAATTGTTCAAGCCAACCAGGACCACATTTTCAAGTGGTCAGAGCTACAATCATGCCAAGTAAACTAAATTGTGTGCACCAGGTGAAATCATTGATGATGAAATGCAGCAAGATTATAAGGTCTTTCTCTTGCATGAAATGGTTGTAGATCAATGGTGGAGAACATATAGCAAGTCAGAGGGACCAACATGAAAATTCTGTCTGTTAAGCCGGCCAGGCTTAATTGGATAGATTATGAGCATGATCAATCACAGGGGCTGTTGGTGGCATGTTTAAGCCTGCCGGGCTTAATTTCAAGCTGAATGATATCATGCAACGAGGTGGATCATGTGAACAAGAGGATGGGTTGCAAAGGACATGGCATGCCAAATTAAGCCCGCCGGGCTTAATTTTTCCTGCAATTTCTCAGCCAAAGGAAGTACAAGGGTTGAGGTGAAAAATATTATTTAAACCTTCATAATGAATGATGTTAAAATCTACCCATCATCCATATATCGCTCAGTTTTATCATCAATATCCACACAGACCAGACCCACACCATTCCTCCCTTCATTAGGTTGTTCAACAAGTCCAACTGATCTGATCCATCAGTCTAATCAAATTGGCCAGAGCCAAAATTATGTTTGATCCCTCTCATGGTTCACCTATATCATTACTAAAATACATAGGTCCCTCTCACAATATTGCATGGTTCAGCAAGGCCTCTTGAATTATTTAGAATTTTTCACATCACATCTGAGCTGAACTGACTTTTATTCCAGTTGATTGCAAATGGCAACCTGATTTGAAATATCCCATACAAGATACTAAGTGATTATTGCCTCTAATGAGCTTCCAATGATCTTTATGCAGCCTTAATGAATGACTTTGAGCTTTTATACAGACTGGCCGCCTCTCATGGAATATTATTTCAGGTGCCCATTCACCATACACCAGTTTCCATCACTGGAAGTCCCATCCAGCTCATACATATTTAACGTGGTTCATCATGTGCCACATGTTACAAGTTTATGTTTCATGTTGGTCATGCACCACATGAATCCAATGGTAATGATTCCACCCAATTTTATGATGCAAATCATGTTCTTTACTGATTCCTGTTCCCAACTAATTGATTGCTTACAGTGAGATCCACTTTACATGGATTACTTCAATACAACTCCATATATATTGTTCTTTGATTCATCCCTGTTCCCACCCATTTGTACATAGTAGAAATTGCTGTCACCACATATTTCCACATACCAATTCTGGCCAAATGACAGGGTGCAATTTGTCTGACTAGCATTCCCCCATCATTCTATATTTCACAATCTGACCACATGGGTCAGATCAAACTGTCATATTTTTAATGCGTTACAGCATTTAATGTTGTGAGCATCTCTCCCAATTCATCCACTGGTGTCATCAGTGTGTCATTAATCTGTCAAAATTGTTTCCTTTTTCACACTAGCGCATTTGCTCCTGTCCACCTGATTTGATTCAAATGACATGCCTGTGAAACTTTCCCCACCTCTACTCAACACCACATTTTCTTCCCCCCTGTCTCTTGCAATGCACACCCCCTCGCTCCAAATCCTCACAGTACCTCATCTCCAACTATTCAGGCAAGTGCATCTCTTGCTTGTGTTCCATTTGCCACATTTATCACTCTTCTAACCTGTCTTCATTCTTTTCTCCCAGTTTGATATCAACAGGCAATTCAAATGATTGTTGCCTTTGCCAAATTAAACAGAGACACTTTGCTAAGAAGTTTCCTGTAAGTCTTGCTTGACTTGCTTTCTTGCTTCAATCATCAACTGAAATCTCTTGAACTTCAATCACTTATCTCCAGATTGTTCCAACTATCCCTTCTTCAACATTCCATTGATCTGGCGCTACGCTCATCCCTCAGCGGCATGACTGCGTATGGGGCCTATAAATCTTTGAAGGGGCAATTCACAGGAAATTCCTGGTCTTCCTCTGAGCATGTTATTCGGACCTTGCACAAGCCCCAGATGTGTCAGACTTGTTATTTGGCTAGCTATGAGGCTATCAAGTGGAGCTGGATTGATCTAGAAGAGAGATGGGGGTGTTTGAAAGATAAGTTAATATCCCTAACTTTCCATTCCGTGGCCAAATGGTATCATGGAGTGCTGGCTGATTCCGTCAATGCCCAACTCGCAATCATGCCGGATATGCGATCAAAATTGGAGGACCTGCTACACATGGCAACTCAGATGCATCAATCTCCAATGGCAAATGGGTCCGCATAAGTAATGGCAATGTCTACGACTTCATCATGTGGATGTTTTTGGTCAAGGACGTGGAGGTTGAAGGAATTTTCGTGGATCTTTGTGGGTTGTCAAGACCACAACAATCTCCAGCTCTGGTTCATCAAGTAATCCCACCCCACCCCCGGACAACTGGGCCCGCAATACCTCACAGTAGATTTCCCTTGCAACATCTGTTGGGAATGGGGACATTGGGCCCCCAATTGCCCTTGTGTGAAGAATGGTCTTCCCCCCATGGAGGATCCTCGGAAGAAGAACCCCGGATGGAAACCCAAGAATTCCAATGTCTTATCAGGACGACTTGCCACCACTCCAGGGGAGCTAGCATCTGTATTGGCTTTACCTGAGGATCAACAGGATGTAATCTGGACACTGGAGCAATGCACCACGTAACGTTACACTCCCTTTTGTTTGTTACACATGCAACCAGCTAATATCAGGATACATGTGCGTCTCAAGAACGGATCCGTAGACGGCGTTGGGGACGTGTTGATTCCTACCTTTTTTGGCAATCTGCATCTCAGCAACGTACTCTATGTTCCTAGGGTGTTGGTACGGTCATCTGGTTTTTATTTTGATAAGTGGGACGGATTGGTGTCTTCAAGAATGATGTTTTTCTTTTTCACAACACGGTTTAGAATTCCCCACTTTCACTTGTGGATAGGTGGTTATCTTCCTTGTTACTTCCCCTGATTTCATTCTCCTGCAATGT
>RDRW01000037.1:0-7500 GCA_007896445.1 Puccinia hordei
AAGTATGACAAGAACTCTCATGGTACAGAACTTTCGTAATGAAATAACCAATGGAAATACAAACAAGATTCTGTACTATGATTGATTATTTACTTTAGTTTATTTGTGATCAAATATCAGTACATGTTGTACATCAAACTAAGAGCTCTTGAAGCGCCCACAGATGATGTCTCACGATTATTTGAAAGGCTGTATTAATTATTGACAGCTGTCAGCTGGCAAGTAAAATGTAGTCACCCCTAGACTGGCCAAACATATTATTTTACTACACCACCTTCAATTTCCTCCAGTTTCACGTTTATTTCACTCATTTCATTATTAACACACTTTAAATATGCTTTTACTTAGTCAACCTCCACAAGCCTCTTATAAAGTTGTACCCTCTGAAGTCTCTTGATCCCCAGACTTTCAGAAGAGAAGATATAATACCATACTTTTATTTTACCCATTACTCCTGAGCTCCAAGTACATTACACATCACTACTTCCAGCTTGCTTGACCAAAACATATCTACATATCACGTCTGGACCTCAAGCCTGAAAACTCTCAAAACTTATCACCCGGCTGGGCGTAAAATCTTGGACCAGATTCAAAACCCCATCTACGACTTGGAGCCGCTGGTCAATTCAGCAAATTCCATTGAGTGGAATTTTAATCACCCCGAGTAGTAACCCACCGTTGACAACAGCCTTGAGAAATTACATCATTTATTTCTACTAAGGATAAATCCTTGCTTGTAGTGTTCCAATAGCCAAAAGAACACATATGTTTTGCCATCAGATCTCGGAAAGGCATTTAAGAGGCCCTTCTATCCCCCTGTATTTTGATTCCCCAGCCTTATCCTATTTACAACCAGCATTCCACCAGTCCAGCATACTCTAGTGTCCTGCCCAGTAAATCAGGCTTCAAGACTTCAAAGCCTCTTGTCCTCAACCTCAAATCTGTCCAGCCTTCCATCCCACTTTTCCAACTGCTTCCAGCTGCTCAGTTTACCATAAGACAGTCCCCCACCTCCTTCCCTCAAAGCAAACTACAGTAAGTTTTTTTTATTAGGAGTTGTGGCCCTTTCATAGCCATATTTACTGGGACTAAACACCCCTGCTTGCAGGCCCCAGTTTTAAAGGTTCAGTTCCCATATTTAGCACCAACACCTTTTGAGGTAACTAAACACCCCAGCTTGCTGGCCCCCTCCATAAAATATTTATCTTTTAATATTAACATAAAAGATTAAAATCCCCAAAAAATACCTATTTTTATCCCATATTTTTGCTTTTCACCTTGTGTAGCTAGAAGGATATCAGTCCTTGGCATCACAGAGCGCGACACAATGGAACCTCAACAAGGCCGTTTTAGACATCATCCCTCCACCCACCTCTCACTTTTCCAGGTCCATGGCTTCTTTCTGCTGCCTTCTCCTCAATATTGAACACCTTGCTGAGGAACATTGGCAAGCAACACCATCACCTGAACAGATACAACATTTCAAAAACCTTGCAATAACCATCACTAGCCATCCCATTTGTCCCAGAATGTCCCTCTCCCCCTCATCAACCAACATGCTACATGACATTTCACTCAAATGTCTCATTTATTTCTCAGGACTTGAAAGAAGCAACATTCCCCTTGGAAACTTTTCATTGGGCTTCTCCCTGGGATTCCAGTGGAATAAGCTTTGTTCCTCATTCATACTCAAGAATTTTGACCATGCATACCACAACGGTGCCTTAGCCAACTTTCCCATCAATCCTATTCATCATGCTCCATCAAATGCAATGGCTGTTCTCAACAATGGTTTACTGGAAAAAAAACAATCTTGAGAAAAATAAATGCTCCCCTGATCAAATTGCAAAGAAAGCACACCAGTTGAAAAAGTCAAAGTGGCAGAAGCAGGTCCGCCAAATTCCTCTTGGGTTTTCTGTTTCAATCCTTGACTGCCAATTATTTGTTCCAGCTATCTCAACAAAGCACAGAAATCCTCTCCACATTGGATGTTCCTGTTGACTACCAGGATATCTTTGACAGTTCTGCCTGCTGCTCAGAAACTGAGCAACTTCCCAACGGGAACCTTCAGAGGATTCAGTGCTCATGGTGTTCCCCATGTTCTCCTTATTAGGTAATCAACTCAACAATCTTTACAAGAAGAATAAAGCGGAGAAGCTTGGTAAACGGTACAAGTATGGTGATTCTTTCTTTCTCCTTTGTCAGATAATTGATTTACAGGAGAGGACTGTAAAGGTACCCTCTGGACTTCCCAAAAACTGTTACCATCCAGACTTCCTTGCCTCTCTCAATGAAATTGATTTATTGCTGCTTCAACCACAGTAAGGAATTGATTTTGCAGCTGTTATACAACAGGTTTCTCCATCCTAGGTAAGTCTTTTGAATTCATTTTGTCAACTTGGTTTCCCTCATTGAACATCTCACCAGTTCAAATTCCAGGTTTCCACTCAACGGAACACTCAACCTATTGCAACCAAGTTCATCAATTCATCCTTTCCATTCTTCTCTCAAGACATTCAAACCAAAAACTACTCACATGGCCAGCTCAGCCTTCTTCCGTTTGATCTGAAAGATATTTACCTCAATACTATTCATCACACAGTAGCGCACAACCTGTACCTTTGATTGTTTTCCAATCCTACACAGTCTATCTATAGCTTGTTCCTCCACTGCTGGGTTCCATTTTGGTTCCTATGCCGTATGACATTGTATAACATTTAATCTGTCAAATTTCCTACATCCCCAATAGTTTTATATGACTTACCATGATATATACCTTCTGTGCACATCTGAGGTCAATGCCTACTCCTGCACTCTTGATTGTTTCCAACAAGATTCTACATTGGGAATCACCACATAACCATTCCAAATTCTTTTTTCTCATCTTGTGATCTGTCTTTCTATAATGTGTAGTAAACCAAATCCCCTCATCATTCAAAGCTATTTCAATTCTACAAAATTCCAGCAATTTCTTAGTAGTGTAACTTGTTCATTTTCACGCTCTGTGATGCCAAGGATTGGCATCCTTCTAGCTACACAAGGTGCAAGGCAAAAAAAAAAATAGAATAAGAGTTTTTGGGTGATTTTTAATATCTTTTTTATTAACATAAAAGATATTAAAGTTTTTTAGGAGGGGCCTGCAAGCAGGGGTGGTTTAGTTCCCTCCAAAGTTTATTTAAGACCTTAATAAACTGGGACCTGCAAGCAGGGGTGGTTTAGATCCCAGTGGTAATAGTGGCTGAAAAGGGCCACAACTCCTGAAAGAAAAAGACTTACTGTAGGATTTAAAGGGAGGAGTGGGGACTTGTCAGCCTCCCTGATGCCAAGGACAAGTCCTTCTAGCTACAGGTGGTGCAAGTATGAATGGAAAGAGTTATAATACTCTGGGTAAGGTACAAGAGTTACAATTCCCAAATAATATGGGGGAATTGTGAGTAAACTTTAGAGAGAAATGTAGTAATAATTATATTAAATAAATTCAATATAACTAAAACCAGAGGGGCCTGATAAATCAGGGGTGGTTTAGATCCCTCTAAGGTATCTTGCAAATAAAGTGCAGAGGATTTAGGTACCTGGAACACTGGGGCCTGTAGACACAGGGGTGGTTTAATCCCAGGAAAGGAAATTGGGGAATATCTTCAAGAAAAGGGTTATTACTTACTAGTAATAAACCTTGAGGGATCTTGGGGATATTCAGGGTGAAACTGGACAGTTTGGACCGCGTTTATGGATGGTTGGTGGAGCTGGGTGGTCACTGTGGAGTTGTTGGGGAAGACAGGGCTAAAGAATAACTACTAAGAGGCTTACCAGACTGTTTTATAAAGATGTGTATCTAATAATAAGTGGGTAAGGTTGTTAGTGGGTATTGGGAAGCATGAGGAGCCTTCTTTGGGCGGTTGAAGAGCTCCTTAAATAGTCTTGAGTTCCCTCTGGGGACCCTGTAGGTATTATTGGCCAACTTGTGGGATCTATGGACCACATTTTGGCCATTTTTGCTTTCTTGGTGATGCTTTACCAGCCCCTGCTTTGAATACATGTCACCAATTGATTTTATTAGTTTATTTATTTATATTGATTTACAATCTATAGTACATTAGTACTGGTTGTTATAGATTTAATGCTAGTGGCTTATTTGTATTTATAATAAGCCACAGTATTATTTTTCCTGGTTGGTTTAATCAATATACTTTCATTTACATGTATAAATAATAATAATATCTAATATAATTAATTATGTAGTCCCCAGTACTCTTCATGACATATGTAACATATGTAATGAGGTTACTGGGGCGTGTTTTTATTGATTTGGGTGTACCTTGGGTGCCTTAGGAGTCTGCGTGCCAAGTTGAGAGCCTGTAAGGGGTCTGAAGCTTGCGCGGGGGCTTATATTCCAATTTTGGAGCGGGCTTTCAGTCACGCGGGTTGTACTTCAGGTTATGTGGACTGCGGTACGTGGGGTTTGAGTAAAACACAGTGTATTTACACTATCTCTCCTAATTTACACAACACATCATTTCCGTGACTGGAAATGGGGTTTTAAGCATATGTATATATACATATAAGCATTAATTAATGCAAGTGCCTTTTGTTATTAAAGGTACTTGCTAATTTACATAGTGAAGGAGTGAGAATTAGGGGTACCTATGAGTGAGGTACCCTAGGTTATTTTTAGTGTAGATTCTGAATATCAAATAATATTCTAACTATTATTTGATATTCTATGTTTTTTATAATAATTTTTGTAGAAATCTTTTGACAGTTTGCTCTGTCATAGTAGCAGGCTGACAGGACTTTTCAGAGGACAACTGGACAGCTTGAAGCGGTTGGAAAGGTGTGGTGGCCAGCTGGGCAGAGTTTGAGTTGAGAGAAAGAGGCTTTAAGTCTTGAGGACTGATCTACTGGGCAGGACACTAGTATGCTGGACTGGTGCAATGCTGGTTGTAAATATGATAAAGCTGGGGAATCAAAATACAGGGGGAAGAGAGGGCCTCTTAAATTCCTTTCTGGAGCCCTGATGGCGAAAGATCAAGTGTTCTTTTGGCTATGGGAACATTACAAGGAAGGAGTTATCCTTAGTAGAAATAAATGATGTAATTTATCAAATTATTACATGTACAGGCTGTCAATGATCAATACAGACTGTCAATCATCTAATGATCTCATCTGAGGGCGCTTTCAGAGCTCTCAGTTTGAGTGTCAGCCTCCCTGATGCCAAGGACAAGTCCTTCTAGCTACAGGTGGTGCAAGGATATATGGAAAGAGTATATTAACTCGGGGTAAGGTACAATGTTACAATTCCCAAAAGATATGGGGGAATTGTGACGTAAAAATTGAGAGAAAAATAGGTTAATAATTATATTAAATAAATTTAATATGATTAAAAACCAGAGGGGCCTGATAAATCAGGGGTGGTTTAGATCCCTCTAAGGTATCTTAAAAATAAATGCAGAGGATTTAGGTACCTGGAACACTGGGGCCTGTTGGAACAGGGGTGGTTTAATCCCAGGAATGGAAATGGGGAAATATCTTCAAGAAAAGGGTTATTACTTACTAGTAATAAACCTTGAGAGATCTTGGGGATATTCTGGGTGAAACTGGACAGTTTTAAGCGCTTGGATGGATGGTTGGTGGAGCTTGATGGGCACTGTGAAGTTGTTGGGGAAGACAGGGCTAAAGAATAACTACTAAGAAGCTTACCAGACTGTGTTATAAAGATGTATATCTAATAAGAAGTGGGTAAGGTTGTTAGTGGGTATTGGGAAGCATGAGGAGCATTCTTTGGGCGGTTGAAGAGCTCCTTAAATAGTCTTGAGTTCCCCCTGGGGACCCTGTAGGTATTATTGGCCAACTTGTGGGATCTTTGGACCACATTTTGGCCATGTTTGCTTTCTTGGTGACGCTTCAGCAGCCCCTGCATTGAATACACGTCACCAATTGATTTTTATTAATGTATTTCATTTATTTATTTATTTACATTGACTTACAGTCTGTAGTACATTAGTACTATTTGTTATAGATTTAATACTAGTGGCTTATTTGTATTTATAATAAGCCACAGTATTGTTTGTATTGTTTGTTCACTCAATGTATTGTATGAATAAACAATACCATTTAATGTATTTAATTGTTTAGTCCCCAGTACTCTTCATTACATATGTAACATATGTAATGAGGTCACTGGAGCGTGTTTTTGTTGATTTGGGTGTACCTGAGTGACTGTGGAGTCCGCGTACCAAGTTTGGGAGCCTGTGAGGGGCTTGATGCTTGCGCGGGGGCTTATATCCCAACTTTGACGCGGGCTTTCAGTCACGCGGGTTGTACTTCAAGTTCTGCGGACTGCGGTACGCGGGTTTGAGTAAAAACACAGTGTATTTACACTATCTCCCCTAATTTACACAACACCTCATTTCCGTGACTGGAAATGGGGTTTAAGTATATGTATATATATATATAAGCATTAATTAATGCAAGTTCCTTTTTGTTAAAGGTACTTGCTAATTATTCTTTGCTAATTTACATAGTGAAGGAGTGAGAATTAGGGGTACTTGTGAGTGAGGTACCCTAGGTTATTTTTAGTGTAGATTTAGAATATCACATAATATTCTCACTATTATTTGTTTGTAGGAAACTTGTGACAGGTTGCTCTGTCATAGTAGCAAGCTGACATTGAGGTACAACATGTATTGATCATTTGATCAACAAATATTTAAAATAATTAATCAAAGTATAGTAGAGAATCTTGTTTGTATTTAATTTGGTTATTTCACATATAAGGTTCTGTACCATGACATTTCTTGTCATCCTTGCATGGTGGGCGCTTTTTCAGCTCTCCATTCAATTATTTTGGCAAGCAAACATCCTGGGAAAGTGTCAGCATTTGTTATTTTCCCGTGATTAAAGGCGCTTGTCATTTATTTTAATTATACTAGTTCTTTTAGACTTGTTTGAAGTATTCTAAAGTTTTCTTTACCCCCTGTTTCGTGTCTTTTATGTATTATGATATTATTAGCTTATACAGTATGTATATGGAGAGGTTTAATAATAATACAAAGACTATAAAACAGTGTGGTAATTTATGTCAAATGTTATTTAATTTTTTATTAATGTGTTTAAGAGATAATTACATAGTTTATTCAAGTAATTATCCCGTATTTTAAGGACTTCCACTTACTAGAATACTCACATATTACATATGTTTATACCTAGTAAGTATTTTAGCGCTTAGTAGGAGTATTCTTTGAGTTAATCATATTATTAGGAGTAAGTTTTCTAGGATACCTTGGCTGAGGTACCCTAGGTTATTTTACTTGCTCTTTCAGAATATGAAATAATATTCTCACTTATCTCAAAGGTTAATGAGCTATTATTATTATTATTATTTATTATATTTGTTCATTACATTATTACTATGTAATAATGTTTATATCCTAAAATGTTATCTTTTTCTTATATTTATTATAATTTATGTTACATTATTACTTGTGTAATAATTTCTCTTTC